>OZ030012.1:113558472-113790972 GCA_964023405.1 Apodemus agrarius | reverse complement strand
TGGGAGGTTGACCCTCCACATAGGACAGTCTAGGGAAACAAACCCAGTGGAAGGCAGAGGGCAGAGACGCAACCCAGAAGACAGAAGGCGAGCTGTGGCAGTGACTCATGCCAATCATCCCAGGACCCTAGAAGCCGAGACAGGAGGATTGCTATGAGCGGGAAGCAAGCCTGAGCTACAGGGTTAGGCCCATCTCAACATTCCCCGCCTCCAGCCCCATCCATCAAGGAGTAAACTGAGAAGTCTGTGTTCTGGAAGATAACGCCAATCCCTACGCACCACCCAGGCTGCCTCTTAGAGCACTCTCTCCCTCCCAAGAAATGGGCAGCGAGACTCTCCATCAAGATCTGATGAGTCCAAGAAAATATCGAAGACCCAGACATTAGGATGCCCGTAACGAACGGCACAACCCAAAGGCCCCGCAGCGGGGCCCAGCACCCCAGACTGGAGAACTGACGGAGAGCTGAGAGCCAGCTGCGGCACCACCCACCCACCGACTGCCACATGGGCAAAGCCATGGGTGCTGGGAGGGAGAGCATGACAGTGAAACCAAAAGAATTGTGCTCCCGGCCGGGCGGCGGTGGCGCTCGCCTGTAATCCCAGCACTCTGGGAGGCAGAGGCAGGCGGATTTCTGAGTTCGAGGCCAGCCTGGTCTACAGAATGAGTTCCAGGACAGCCAGGGCTACACAGAGAAACCCTGTCTCGAAAAACAACAACAACAACAATAATAATAATTGTGCTTTCAAGATTCAGAGATGAGAGATGATTTAAGGGAGGGGAATTTTTTAATAAACTATACTTAATATCATTAAAGATAAAAAAGAAATGAGAAGCTTTTATGAAGCAAGTAAAAGAAGCTCCAGAAAAGGAATAATCATAATACAAAGGAATGCTAGGAAGTTTTAAAAGAAAAAAAGGGGGGGCTGAAGAGGTTGTTCAGTGGTTAGAGCACTGGCTGCTCTTCCAGAGGCCCCGGGTTCTATTCCTAGCACCCACATGGAGGCTCTCAACTCCTCACTCCAGTTCCAGGGGATCTGATTCCCTCTCCTTGACTCTGAAGGCACCAGGCATGTAGGTAGTAGTATGCAAACATACATGCAAGCAAAACATGTATTAAACAAACAAACAAACAAACAAACACATTTTTTTAAAAGAAAATAGAGGGCTGGAGAGATGACTCAGTGGTTAAGAGCACCGACTGCTCTTGCAAAGGTCCCAAGTTCAAATCCCAACAACCACATGGTGGCTCACAACCATCTGTAATGAAATCTGATTCCCTCTTCTGGAGTGTCTGAAGACAGCTACAGTATACTCATAAATAAAATAAATCTTAAAAAAAAAAACAAAGAAAGAAAATAGAAATAGTCTTCACCATAAAAATGCTTTGAAAAGACACAGGATTAAAAGGGACACAAGATTAAAAGACTTAACCAAGCAAAATTTTGCAGAAACTGGAAGTGAACATATGACTAATGGATATTAGGAACTCAGATCGAGACCTGGCAAGAATCTGGGGTTTGAAACACAAGAACATAGAAAGTGTCAACACAATAACAATTTGACCAAACTGAATAATTTGTAATCAAGCAGGGAGGACTCACACAGAGAAATGAAGCTTCCAAACACTAGGGGTCAAAACAGGGCTGAGTGTAGAAGCTCCTGCAGGAAAGCCTGAAGCCATGAGTCCCACTTCTAGGGACCTCCACGCCTGCCTAGGGACACACACTCTTGTGCATCCTGGGTAAGACAATGAGGCTAGAGTTGTCATAGCAACGTAAGCATTGATAAGATGAGCCCAGGTGTCAGAGCGGGTGAAGTTCGAGGTTGAGGGATCAAGGGTCGGGGGCAGTGAGATAGAGAGAGAGAGAGAGAGAGAGAGAGAGAGAGAGAGAGAGAGAGAGAGAGAGGCAGAGGCTAGGTTTTGTACCATAACAGGAAGTCAGGAAAATACCTGAAACCTTAAACTTAAGAATCAATAGCTTGTGCATGCCGGTTATGAGTACAAGAATGAAACTTGTGCAGCCTCTGTGGACATTTCTGAAGAACCTGAGACCAAAACGGTCATCCGGCCCAGCTCTACCACACCTGGGTGCAGGCTCACTCTGTGTGCTAGCACAGAGATATTTGCATACCCGTGTTTATAGCAGCTCTATTCACATAGCCAGGAAATGGAAGCAGTCAAGATGTCCACCAACAGAGGGCGGGTAGAGAAGGTGTGCTACGAATGCACAATGGGAGCTTAAAGAAAAGGGAACTCGTTATGTTTGCAGAAAGTGGGTGTAACTGGAGATTATTATGTTAATAAGTCAGACAGAGTACATGTTTTCTTTCACATGTGGAGTCATAATGTAAAACTGTGTGTGTGTATGTTTGTGTATTATGTATAAATATGTGTGTGCATGTGTGTGGGTGTGTGTATGTACGTTTGTATGTTATGTATGTATGCGCATGTGTGTATGTGTATGTATGTGTATATGTGTGTGTGGTCTATGTGTGTATGTGGGTGTATGTGGGGGGTATATGTACATTTGTATATGTATGTATATGTGTGTATGTGGGTGTATGTGCATATGTGGGTGTATGTGCTTATGCATGTGTGTGAGGAAACCAGAACAAGGACTATGTATGAGAGGAAAGGAAGAGAACATTTTTGTTGTTGTTGTTTTCAAGACAGGGTTTCTCTGTGTAGCCCTGTCTGTCCTGGAGCTCACTCTGCAGACCAGGCTGGCCTCGAACTCAGAAATCCGCCTGTCTCTGCCTCCCAAGTGCTGGGATTAAAGGCGTGCACCACCAGCGCCCGGCTGGAAGAGAACATTTTTAAAGTATTTATTTATTTTTATTTTACACGTATGAGCGTTTCCTGAGTGCCTGCATTCCATGTGAATGCCTGGTGCCTGCTGAGGCCAGAGGAACCCTTTCGAGCCACCATGGGGAAGCTGAGAGCCAAGCCTGGGTCCTCTGCAAGAGCAGCCAGGACTCTTAACTGCTGAGCCCTGAGATCGTAAAGAATCTGGGAACTAGAGAGAGTAGAGGACCACGTGTGACAGGGACGAGCCGGGGAGGAAAGAAGCAAGTGACGGCGTGCAGGGGAGCAAATGGGAACCAGGCAAAATGTCACGTGTGTCTGGAGACGCCGTGTGAAACCCAGCATGTTGTATGTTAGCCTAAATGAGTTTTAGATAAAGATGTAAGAGAAAAGCAAGACCCCTGGCCCCAGCTTTGGATTATTTGTTATATAGCCCCCAGTCTAGATTCTAGATATAACTGAGCAGAAGACGAAACTTTTAGTTTAAACAGGAACAAGGATGTGCAGATATGTCCCCGAGAGAGAATACGGTGCTGCAGGTCTGGGGAAAACAGTTTCCCTGGGGCTCTTATCAAACTTATCTACTGAAAGAGTGAATCGTGCTGTAGGTTTTCTATTTGTGAATCTTTAAGGACATGTTTTGTACACTTAAAAAAATCGATGTTTACAAATCATTCAGATATAGCAAAAGGAAAAAAGTCATTGTTTCACGGGAGCAAAATGATTGAATTTATGTTTAAAAGCCCCAAGTCCCATTTGACTATTGTCATCTGAGGATCTGTGACAGCCTCTGGTGTTGGAGGAAGGAGGGAGGAAGGAGCCTCCGCCCGAGCCTCACGCCCTTCACAGAGCCATGAGAATCAAAACCCAAACAGATGTGAGCTGTGCAGTCATGTGACCCACGCGGCGCTGAAAAGGTACGGATGGAATCTGAAAGCTAAGATTTTGTTGAGTTTGTTCATTTTACTGTGGGAAAATAACACTGTGATGTAGCTTTCTCTTTGTCACTTAAAAAAAAACCATTTGTATTTATATGTTTGTGTGTGTCTGTGTATACATACATATGTGCACATGTGGGTGCCCTGACACAAGAGGAGGACGCTGGATCCCCTGGAGCTGTGAGCCCCCTGATAGGGATCCTGGAAACTGACCTCAGATCTGAAAGAACCGCAAGCGCTCAGCTGCTGAGCCGTCTCTCCAGCCCCTTTAAGGCCAAAAATCAAGGAGAAACTACAAATGTAAGACATGACAGTGATCTGGGTGAGGGAGAAGGCAGGAAGGGTGGCCGTCACTAGAATTCTCTGACGTTCACTGAAACACTCTCTCCCCGTTGGCTTCGAGGGTGACAAAGTTGAGTCCCACAGTCCCATGACCCTGCCGTCCCGCCTCCACTCTCTGGGGTGTTGGGTATAATAGGAGGCTCTTGCTTCTGCTGCCCTTTGACCCTTAACTATTCTGTGACAGCACCCCACCCCGACCTCAGTGCCACTTGTTGAGAACGAGGGCCGAGGCCCTGAGCTGGCGGCGCTCGGCTCCAGACTCACCTTAAGGCCCCGTTGTAGCCTTGGTACCTCTCTCCACTGTTGGCGGCACACTTATTCTCACCCTTCTTGTCGCCAATACACAGGGCGCAGAGATTGGATTTGGGGTCGGCCCCAGGGGCACAGCTTTGGCTAAAGAATTCATCTGGACGGAGGGAAGGAGGTAAGTTAGTGCTTCGGACCACAGTCGACACAACGTCTTTACCCGGGCAGATGGCAGAGCATGTCAGCTCAGTGTGTAGACACTTGTCACCCCAAAATAATATTCCACCGCCAACCAAAGGAACCACTGGAACTCAGAAAGACCTCAGACTGTAGGGATGCGCAGGAGATATCAAGCCGGTGCCCGGAGGGCCGCCGCACCTGCACAGATGGGCCTCTTGTTCAACAATCTGACATCTTTTTATTTTTTTAATCAGAAACAGAAGCTCTGGCTTCTCAATAGAAAGAAGGCGCCTGATGGCTGTTGTGCCCCTGTGGCTGGCACACCCGTGGTACTAGGTAGATGTAATGATATATGTTCAGGAGTGCTGGGCCCCCCAACTCTCTAGTTCTCAACATTCTCAAAAGGTATCGTTTTTTTATACACACAAAAACATTTGAAAATGCCTGTTTTATTTCATTCTTGCCCAAATTAGAAGCTCAAGCCACCTTATCAGATTTACGATTACAAAAAAGAAAAAAAAAATACATCTGATGGCTAACAGTTCAGCTAGCTGCTAACTCATAAGGTTGAGCATAGGTTTTAATTAAATGGTATTGCAATCTGGATCTCCAAGGGGGTGGGGCGGAATTGGGGAAGCTTAAAAAGTGTTCTATACAAAACATCCTGTGCATCCACGGTTCCATGAGGTGACCACAAGGAGAACCTAATTATTTGAAAATAGACCTACAAGCCACAGCCAGTCAGAAAACCTCTTACCCTCTCTCTCCCTTCCCTAAGGCTCCACAGCCTCAAGTACTCACTCCCAGACCCAGGACGGCCGTCCCGGGGGACCCTCCCATATCCTTACTAAATTTGCAGGATCCGGTCTGGTTGACAAGCAGGCCGATGGGGATGTTCCAGC
This sequence comes from Apodemus agrarius, assembly GCA_964023405.1. Lineage (NCBI taxonomy): Eukaryota > Metazoa > Chordata > Mammalia > Rodentia > Muridae > Apodemus > Apodemus agrarius. Next base: position 113,785,557 of record OZ030012.1, on the reverse strand, counting down.
CGGCGGTCCTGCCCACAGCCGTGTGGCAGGACTTCTTGCCTCTCAGGGTGCTCCAGGTGAAGCCAGCATCTTCTTTTCTAACTGCTGCCACAGCGAGGTACCCTTGTGCAACAGATGACAGAGAACATCTTAGCTTCCAGAGTGCACATGGCTTCTAGTACAGGGTCTCCACCCCGGGCCAAAAAACCCACAGGGTACATTATCATGGGTCATTGGCCATTGTTAGGAAAATGAAAGAAAAAAAGAAAGGAAGGAAGGAGGGAGGGAGGGAGGGAGGGAGGGAGGGAGGGAGGGAGGGAGGGAAGGAAGGAAGGAAGGAAGGAAAAAAGGAAGGAAGAGGAAGAGGAAGAGGAAGAGAAACAAAAAGTTGTTCTGTGTCGAGGGAAGACCAATCTGAATTGCTAAATAAAATAATAGAAAAATTGATCCTCTAAGCAGGGTTACAGGCCACTGTCCTCAACCAGCCACATGGGGTTGCTGAGTTATAGACCTTTACCCAGGGGCAACAGACCTTGAACGATGCACAAATCACACACACACTGTGATGACCAACAGATCAGTTTCATGAATGCTGGAGGCACACACCCAAGGACCACCCAGGGCTGAGTGCAGCCAACCCAGCACAGAGGGGGAGTCAATATGATCACTGTCCTCCTCTCAAAGGCATCTGACACCCAGACTGAGGGCAAGTACCAAAGCCCAGCAAGCGCCGACTCCAGAGAGCCGCTGAGCCTCGTGCAGAGGCCTGGACCTGGTGAGGCAAGAAGCCCCGGTTCAAAGCCAGCATCGGCACCAGCGTAGTATCAGTATGAGTGAGATCTGAGGCACTGGGGGACTCTCTGGGACTCTGTTCCCTCGAATGTACAGAATGGGGGCGCAATGTCTCTCTTTCCACATAACCCCGCACCGAGAGTGACCATCTGAAAGCTCCTCACCAGCATGAGGAAGCACTCAAACGTTAATTGGAATTATTCCTCCATCAACTATTTGTATCTGTAACAGCAGTGTCCAGGCTCGGCCTCCATGTGTTTAGTGAGGTTTCCACTGCCTCTTGAGTGTTGACTTATATCTGGCCCCGACTTACCTTCTACTGGTCTCTCCACACAATCAAGGCCATTGCTTTTGGAGGATTCTGAAGGGACAAAGACAAGCAAAACATCACTGACAACTCAGATTTCCTGAGAAGCTACAAACTTTCAAACGCCCATAATACAAAATCAGACTCAAAGGGAACACCTTGGTGTATCAACACAGCAGAAATAAATATACGTTTTCATCATAGACATGGACATGGAGGGCTGTAATGGTTTTATTCACAATAACCGCCAGATGGAAATCACCAGAACACCCATCCTCTAGGACAGTGGTGAAGAACTGTGGTCGAGGCACACGATAGAATATTATGCAGCCATGAGACTGGATTACCAACAGCCACTTATTTGTGTGGGTGAATATCACAAAAAATAACACCAAACAAGGCACACCAGACATCAAACACTCAATTCTTTTTCCATTAACTTAAAACAGAGGTGAGGGGATCTGTGTGTTTGGAAGTCAGGAGAATCCCTGCCGTTTGGGAGTGTGGTGACAGTAGGGCACAGGGTGACTTCTGGAGCTCGGTGGCCCTTCATCTGGGCATCAGTACATGCATGTTATCAGTGTATTCATGTTACCAACACATGCATGCTGTCAGCACATACCTGCTAGCAGCACATGCATGCTGTCAGTACATACCTGCTGTCAGCACATGCATGTTATTTGTAAAGTGTCACTGACTTGTTTACTTGTATGCTTTTCTGTATTTTTAATGAAAAAAAGTTATAAAGTATGCATGCACACACACATACATATTGTGTCAGGTGCACATGACCCACGTGTGCATGCATAGAGGGTCACACACAATGTGTGGGAGTTGTTTCCTTCTACCATGTGGGTCCTGGACATCAAACTTAGGTCATCAGGATTGGCAGCCAATGTCACCTGTATCGGGTGAGTCATCTCACCATCCCAAAGATGTTTTTGTTTTTGTTGTAATCAAGAAGTAAACTACCATGATTTGTCAATCACGGGGGATGGGGTGAAGTGGCTGTCATGGCCCCTTTCATTCTTCTGATTCTCTCTCCCTCTTCTCCAGAATCTAGTGAGTGGGATAACACCTCCCTACTCCCAAGTCAACTTTATATGGCCTAACCTAGAAAGGACATCAACTCCACTTACTCTGGTTCTCCGCCAAGACCGGAACTAAACCGCACTTGCCCGCAGTGTAGATATAGCCTCCGTCCAGGCTCATGGAGTCAGCATCTCCCTTCTGCAGAGACAGAGTCGGTCACCCACACCACAAAGATGCTGTCTGCGGAGCGCTTGGGGGTGGCCTCCAGACACATGTCATCTGAACGTAACACCCCAAGGAAATACCGCAGGGACTCAGTCCTCCGCCAGTCTTGCCGTCTTTGGGCTGTCATCCACACAGCTGAGACACTAACTCTGTCTTCTTAACAGAGCTCCTCCTGCACCCGAGCACTCCGATGCTCCTCTCTGAACCAGTCTCACTCACGGAAGACAAGCTGAGAAAAGCTGCTCTCAGCCGACTTCTGCTTCTTAGCACGGCACTCGAAGCGGTACCCAGAGCTTGGGCATCAAACTGACTGCCCAAGGAGAATGAGCAAGCCACACCCCAGTACAGAAACGTGAATCTATCAGGACTGTATGCTCCTCTGCACAGTCAGCGCTGTTTTACAATGGCATTGAAAATGATGGGGGGTGGGGGGTGGGGCTGGAGAGATGGCTCAGTGGTTAAGAGCACCGACTGCTCTTCCAGAGGTCCTGAGTTGAAATCCCAGCAACCACAGGGTGGCTCACAACCATCTGTGCTGGGATCCAATGCCCTCTTCTGGTGTGTCTGAAGAGAGCAATGGTGTGCTCATAGACATAAAATAAATAAATAAACCTTTAAAAAAATGATGAGAAGGGACTAGAGCTTTGGTTCAGCGGCTAAGAGCTCCCCCTGCCCGTCAAGCGGACCCGAGTTCAGTTCCAGCATGGCAGCTCCAGCTGTCTCTAACTCTACAGCCTCTTCTGCATGTATGTGGCTCAGACACAGGCTCCCACCACGCTCAGACACTCACACATACACGGAAAATAAAATAAGCATTTACAACTGCTTCCCAAGGTTAAGCCTCGGTGCGGGGAAGGATCCATGACATACTGCTTATTTGAACAAGGGATCAAAAGAATATAACTGTACAATCCAGACTCGCTCTGGGCTGCTTGGACAGAGACACCTGGGATGGGGAATTTCAAAACTCTCATTGTAAATATCTCTGTATCAAGTTCCTTGTGTGTGTGTGTGTGTGTGTGTGTGTGAGAGAGAGAGAGAAAGAGAGAGAGAGAGAGAGATGCTAAAACTGTTCCATATTTTCCATATTAACCTAATAATCCCAAACTGTTCTTTTACTGGAAAGGGCAGAAAATCCACAACAAATTGTTTTTCCAACCTAGAAGGCTGCTCCTTCACGCAGCACACGAGCGAGCGTGCGCCGTCCCAAGCCCACCCACTTTTGCGTGTCCTTCTTCACGGCAGCCTCTCGGGTGACCGACCTCACCGGAAGCAGAAGAGCATGGCCCACGGCCTCTAAGAAGCCCGCGACCACCCACAGCACGTGTGACACCCGCTCCCTACCATGATTGCGACGATGCAGTCCTCCGTGGCGGGGAAGGAGGCGCAGGTAATCCTGCCGCCGCTCACTCGGTTCCACTGATCGCACTTGCGTTTCTCCTCACTGCCCACTGCACACCACGTGACCCGCGCCTTTGCGGCTATCACATCCTGCTGCCCTGCGGGGGAAGGACAAGGGCGAGGAACACTCAGGCGCTGCCTCATTCCCACCTCTGCCTTTCTTGGGGGGTCAAGTTCCTGTCCAGATCTTCTGAGACAGAGGAATCCCTGTGAGACCTTCCCTTCCCCACATCACAGCCTTCAAATGGATTCCGGCCAGAAGGAAGGCTTTCTGTTTCTTCTGCTCTGTCAGAGGGCTTCCCTGGCTTCTAATCCATCCCTCAGTCCTCGGTGTAACAATGTGTCTAGTGTTCTGTCCCTTGGAATAAAATCTCCATGACATGGAAACTAGTGTCTACCCCAAAGGCTGGCTTAGAGGACCTTGGCTCAGCCCTGACCACCCACCCAGAAGGCCCACAGGCCCCAGCAGGTATCACAGCACAGCCGCCTGGTCCACCCAGACTCCCTCTCTGAGTCCTCACTAGTAGGATAAGCATAGCCAAGTTTATTCAGCCCATGGTAATCTCTCTAGCCAAGTTCGAATCCCCGCCCAGAAGGGGCGCTTCACCTAGCCTCTGGAGTCATCCCTCCGATTCTTTTCTTAGTCCATGCCTCTCTTTCTCACTTCATAAGAGACCTTGGGATCGTGACATACACAGAGGAATATGGAAACATTAATCCCACATTTTGGACATTTTTTGGGGGACATTTTTCCACAATGGCCTTGACTCCACTGTCAGAGGCGCTCACGTATGTGTGTCAGCCCCAGCAGTGGTGGAGAGACCGTCCCAGAGCAGAGCAATCCCACAGTTCACTGCGTGCTCAGTGCCCTTGGGCTCCGCCTCGGGGTCACTGCATGCTCAGTGCCCTTGGGCTCCTGCCTCGGGGTCACTGCATGCTCAGTGCCCTTGGGCTCCGCCTCGGGGTCACTCACTTTTCTTCAGGTTCTGTAAGGATGTGATGTAGCTGAAGGTCAGGTAGAGCCCCACGTCGACCTTCAGGGGGACCCTCGCAAAGCCAATAGCAGAGTCCTTGAAGAGCAGATCCTTCTGTCCCGAAGGGGAGGCGAAGAGCTGGAATTCCGATGCTTTGTTTTTTCCAAACTTCTCCTGTTTAAGGAAAAATAAAATAGAGTTATGGTCACCAGCAGTAGGCAGAAAGGAACCAGAACCCAATGGGAAATGGCCACTTGGGACTCGGGGATAATTAAAAGGAGAAGTAGCCGCAGTTGATACTCCAGGGACTGACTCTGCTCTTTGCAGAGACACAAGCTCAACTATAACTTACTCATCAGAAAACTGTTTTGTCCCAAGGTCCTTGTACCCACTGCTGCCTCTGCCTGCCTGCTAGGGGCTGACACTGAAGACGGTTCCTATGTCTCTGCTGTCCTTAAACTATCGAACTCTCTCTACTGCTGAAGTTAGGGAAAGAGAGGCCCTCCCCGCCCCTAGCCCTAAGCAGGCAAGGGGGACTGTGTGTGTGCAGGCGTACCTGTGACAGGCGGAGAAGCTCCCAGATGGCATCTTCTTTGTCATTGGTACTTCGGGCTACGACAGCATGTGAAGGGACTTGGGCCAGGTGACATTCCTTGTACTCTGACACCGGCTTCCAGGTGTTGTCTGGGCAGAGCAGTTTGTACTGGTCCCTATCGGCTTTGTTTGGTAACTCCTCTGGGAGGAAGGGAAACACATCAAGAGGAGTTGACGCTTGGCCATGACCCTGAGCTGGGGCTCCCCTTCTCCCCAAGAGAATTCTGGTGGCAGAGTTAATAGAATTGAATTAAAAAGACTGACTTGTTCCTGAGCATTCAGAAAGGTAGAGCACACGTATGTGGCAGAAAGGAGGACAACCATCCCTGGCTGTCCGACATTAGACTGACAGAGACATTAAAAATGGTAGACACGCTCCACAGGTCATTCTTCTACTGTCAGAACCACAGAGTCATCCGTGTATCAAAACCACGGATCAATCTCGGACCCCGAGAGTGGAAAACCTTGGGCTAGCGCTACTTCTAGTGCTCAGTAAAACCTGGGTGAACTCAGAATCCAGAGACACAAGCCAGAGTTTATGTTGCAAAAGTGTGTACACCTTGGCGAGCACAGGGCGAGCTCACTGGTGAGAGTGTCTGTGAGGGGAAAGAGAAGGGAGTAGGAGTGGAAGATTTCAAGAGCATGAGGTAGGGGCTGGAGAGGTGGCTCAATGCTTAAGAGCACTGGCTATTCTCCGAGAAAACGTGGGTTCGATTCCCAACACACACATAGCAGCTCACAACCATCCATAACTCCAGTCCCAAGGGGTCTGACATCCTCTTGTGGCTATCTTGGGTATTAGGCATGCATGTGGTGCACAGACATACATGCAGGCAAAACACCCATGCACATAAAATCAAAACTAATCTTAAAGTGTTTTTGTTTTTTTTTTTTTAAAGAAAAATCTAAAAGAAGTTTTGGACCCAGTAGGCAACGTGATGATAGTGTAGCTGGAAACTGAGGAATCCAGTGGCCCGTGCATCGCAATTATGACGAAAGCTCGTAAGAGGCGGCCACACCCACAGCTTCTCCCTTGCCCTTACCAAATATCGTGCTTCCTCTGGTAAAAGCCACATCTCCAGCGTCGTCTCTCAGACACCTGTGAAATGAGAAGAACGCAGTTAAAGATGGGGTGTCCCCGGCCGTGGGGCTCTTTCTCCCCAGACTGAGTGGACAAATGTGCCAAGGCCAGAAAGAACATAGGGAAGTCACTCCACAAAAGGGCCTGGGCGCCAGGAAAGGACTGGAGAGGAGGGGCTGAGCCTCGACAACGCCGCAGAGGCCGGAGGAGGAAGTCAGACAGAGGTCACCCTCTCCTACTCTAGAGAGGCCTGACTTGGACTAAATATCAAGGCCACAGTGGCTGCCCCACCCAGACGGAATGGAGGCGGGGAGGAAGTTAGCAGGATAACCCAAGAGAACAGGAGAGCAAAGTCGGGTGTGAGGTGACCAGAGGGGGCCATAACCAGGTTAGCTTCCGTCAAAGTGATACAGAGCTTGGAGCCTTGTTGGGGCTGGAGAAGAAGATGCAGTAGAGAGGCCAAGCACTTCTTAGGACTTGGGGGTCTTGATCTACACACATCAGGAGAACCAAATCTCCATCCCGCACCCTGGCCTGAAGCTGTGTGCCCCCCCCCACCCCCGGGGAGAAGAGGATGGTATCGCTTACCTCAAGGCTCCCGCGTAACCGGAGTACGGTTCCTCGGGGGAAGAGGCACATTTGGTGGCTCCTGTCCCTGCACACGAGCTACACAGGTTGGGAAACCTATCCTTTGGGGCACTGGGAACACAGCTCTTGGAGAAGAACTTGGATACCGCTGTCAAACACAGAGAAGTAGGCCACAGAGCATGAGCCTGTCCCAGCCACTGCAGTCCTGTCTCCCCACAGCAGCCCCCCGCCCCACCCCCACTGACCGAGAGCCCCTGCCTCCACCAGGTAGACCAGGGCAGAGCTGAGTGGCCTTCGGAACTCAGATATGCATCTTTGCCCAGAGAACAACTACTGGCGGCTCCCAGAGTTGTTGGTGTGATGGTCCCTGCTTCTCCTTCATTAGCCTCTCTCTGCCCAACCTTGGATTCATTCCATATGGACACCGACCCCAAAGTGGCTTGTGTCTACAGTGAGACTAGAAATTCCCAGCTTAGACCACTCAGGATACCGCCCCGCCCCCAAGCCAGTTTACCTTCCTCAAGGGATGCAGGTGGCCCATTCCAATTCAGGTACGGACGAAGTGTCCCTATTGGGATTTTCCACCCTGCACTCCTGCCAAGGCCTGTGTGACAGGACCTCAGACCTCGGAGTTGGTTCAGATGAAAGTTACTGCTGTTCTTCACGACTGCTACGGCATAGTAGTGAGTCCGGGGTTCTGCAAAGGAAGCAGACAGGGCTTAAACCGGATGGGAAGGAGACCCAAGCATCAGGAGGGTCTGTCTTCTTCCGGAGTCCAGAGACTTCGTCCCCCGGTGTGTGAGACTGACTAGGTTCTCCTCTTTCTGCTCATCCCACAGAAACCCCTCCACAGCCACGACACAGTCACGGGGTTCCAGAGTCCCCAGGGAGGACTCACGGTCTTCGGTCCCGTAGACTTCTGCTGCTACAGGGCGCAGTTTGTAGGGGGGCTTCACCGCATCGAACATGGTGCCGCCATCGAGAGTCATGGCATCGGCTCTGTTTGTCTGAAAGAAAATGGACCAGATGTGCCTCGGGAGAAAAGATCTCGGGGCTTCAGAATGAGTTAGCCCTTCCTATGTCCATATGTCCTACCTAGAAGATGACGGCATAGGTCAGGGGTCATTTGCTGTGAGCAGTAGGTACCCCGAGGCTTTAACTCCTGAAGTGTGTGTCCCCTACACATGCCTGTCCACTTCAGTTACTCTTGGTCACACTGTCACCACCTTCTGTATTTAGAGCTGTTTGTTCAACATACTTTATCCCTAATTTTGCCTTCGGGTGTATTTTTAGTCCTGGGCATGTGTGCCGGGTGTGTGCTCACACGCTGGGGACATGAGCGTGTAGAGGTCAGAGCTTGGCTTCTGATGTCTTCCTCCATCTCTCCCTGGCTTACATTTTGAGACAAAATCTTCTGCCAAACCTTGGAGCTCACCAGTTTGTTTAGATCCCCGGTCTCTGCTTCCTAGACCCCGGGGCCACGTGGGAAAGCTACTCCCTCTAGCTTTTACATCGGCGACAGAGGACAAATAAGTGTCTTTTCAATGTCTGGAGTCCTGGCCGTCCCTACCCAACAGTTGGGATGTAGCATCTGTGGCGGTGCCAGGCTTATTTCCTAAGGGTTTAGAGGCATTATACATTCATCAAATATGGCTGCTTAGGCTTTTTAAACAAATATAGTTCCTATGAACAATTTGAAATAAGACTCCAGTTACCCCATAAGAGGCCTCTCGTTTGTCTTTCCGATATCAAGAAACACCGGCCCCTTGAGTGAGGACTGCTCTCAGCTGACCGGCGCCCAGGGAGTGCAGCAGAGGCAGCAGAGACGCGAGCTTGCAGTTGGACTGCTCCCCCTCCGGGCTTTCCACACTCAGGTGGGAGCATTAGCTTACCACAATGGCCTGGATGCACTGACGGGTGGTGGATTTCTTGACGCAACTGAGCCTCTGGCCACCGACTTTTCTCATCGCGTTCTGCCACTTTAAACATTTTTGCTCCTCGAAATCTGACACGGCGCACCATCGAACGGTTGTCGTCTTCGCTAGACAGACTCCTGAGAGAGAGAGAGAATGGAGTCCCACAGTGCCCGTGGGGAAGACCTCCTCCAGGTGCCATGGGATTCTGTAGACTGCCCACGGCGACTGCCCACGGCCACTGCCCTCCTTCCCTCCACATTACGTGGTCACGTTCAGCCGCTGTACTCTAATTAAGCTAAGCTGCTGGACCACAGGGAACCCTCCTGGCCAGAGGGATGAGATTCAGGCAAGTCTAGATTATTCTCCTTCTTACAACTAATGCGTTTCCTACCCACCCCACCCCCAGAGACGATCCACTGCAAAGATCATTTTGTTGGCCTCCATCAGCCTCGTCCTAGATAAGCAGAGAAGGGGCGTCGTGGCTCATGTTTTACTTATGTGCACACTGGATCTTAATGTCGCACACATGGAAAACTTCCTACACTGTTGAGATTGTAAAAAGATATAGCCACTTTGGGAAGCAGGTTGACAATTGCGCATAGAAACAAAAAACAGATCTACATAAAGATTTAGCATTAATATTCACAGTAGCATTATTTAGATAGGGAAAAAACTCAAAATAACAACAGCAAAAGAAAACCAAGCAACTACCTAAATCCCAACACTGGTAAATAGGAATGGTTGAAGAAAATGCAGTTCATCCGGTCAATGGAATATTCTTCAATTATGAAAAGTAATACACATATGTGTAACATGACTAGACGAGGAAAGCCAAGTCCAGGACAAAACCTTGCATAACTCCACTTTTTTGAGTGTTTGTTTGTTTTTTGTTTGTTTTTTGTTTGTCTCTATGTAGTCTTGGCTGTCCTGGAACTCACTATGTAGACCAGGCTGACCTTGAACTCACCAAGATCTGCCTGCCTCTAGCTCTGCCTCTGCCTCTGCCTCTGCCCCTGTCTCCCAAGAGCTAGAATCAAAGGTGTGCACCACCACACCTGACCAGAAAAGATAAATGTGTAGATAGGAAATTGGTGATTCCATTGAGCTCTGGGACTAGAACTTGGGTCTTCAGTCTTGGTAGCAAGCCCCTGTACTCACTGGGTGCGTCACACACCTCATCTGCCCTTCAGTGCCCTTTTTGTCAACACCTGCATAGTTCTAGGCATTGTGTAGTTTTATCAAGTTATATGACTTTCCAGCTGAGTCGTGTTGGCTCCAGAATTTGAACCCGGCGCCGCTGACCACTGAGCTAGCCTGCTGTATAGGGTGCCTGGGTTAGCTGTGGGGAGCAGCAGCAGGAGGACTAAGAGAGAGTGTTGAGTCAGGCATGGAGGGTCTCCAGCACTGGTACAAAGAGGCCTGTTTTGGAGGCAGTGGAGACGGGGTGCACAGGAGCCGGATGGAGATTGGCGTGCAGCCTGAGGAGGGAGCAGAGTGGGCTGACAGCAAGTGGCTGCGCAGAGGAGGTGTGGCCAGAGGATCCACGAGCGAGCGAAAGGATGCTCTGTGTGCCCGAGGGGATGCGCACTGGGGACGGAGAGGGGCAGGAGGAGGGAGTTGGTATAGCTGGACAGCGGGTGAGCTCTGGAGGCCAACAGAGCCCACAAGGAGGGAAGCCACGCCTCAGGGCAAGGAATGCACAAGCAAGGCACGAAGCCAAGCCAGGAGCTCCTTTCTGCTGCTGGGAGGTGTCACCCGGGCGACCCAAAGACCAAGTGCTATGCCAAGCTCCTCCATGTCGCACCCTGCAAATACCAGTGCTGAGCACAGACCACACTCCCTCCCCAGTCCCTGTAGGACCCCCCCTCCTCCCTCCTGTGCTACAGCTCTCTGCAGCCAGCATTCCCTGAAGGGGGCAGGCATTCCCTCAGTAGCCAGGTATCCCACCCCCCCAGGACTGGGCCTGGGTACCACTGCAGCAGACAAGTACTCCCTGAAGCAGGTCTGAGTCCGCCCAGTTTTAAAATAAAGAAATCAGGGGTCAGACGGGTAACGCAGCCACGCAGTCCTTGCAAAAGCTAGTGTCTAAACTCAGGTGCCCTGTGTGTCTTAAGCAAACTTCTCACCCTCTCTGAGCCCCACGGTCTTTCCTAAATAACAGAAGGGTACATTCAGTGCCCAGCTTCCCGGCAGGTGGCATGCCCAGGCTCCTGAACTCACCAAGGGCCTCCAGAAACATCAAGGCAGGGATGAGCAGCCTCATGTCTGTGGTCTTGGGAGACCTAGAGCACAAGCCTGCCCTCTGCACCCTCCCTGGGGCCCTTTATCCACGCTGGGTGAGCTCACCGGGCTGGCCACGCCCTGTTGCCCAATAGGCCTGCCTTCCAACCCCATTCCCCGCAGCCAGGTGTGCTAGTTCTTAGAGGCCAGGCTCCTGGAGCCCAGAAGGAGGAAATAGGGACTCCAATCCGCCTACACGGGCACTACTGGTACAGGAAATCTAGTGATTTCCTTAATCACCCAGCTTCTGCAGGATCACTGACAAAGTCACAGTCCCCAAGTCTTATCCTTTCTCTGCTTCCAGCACCTTCTAGAGGTGGCACTTAGGGTAGGGGTCTTTATTTGTGGATTACCTTGACCTGTGACACTTGAGCTGCATAGAGCTGGCAAATCCCCTCCGTGGCTGGGCAAAGACTGGTAGATTCTAAGGAAGAGCTAGCTACCCAGTCCTGGCCACAGCAGCAGCCCAGAGACAGCTGCAGGGAGAGCAGAGTCAGCCTAGACTTGAGCACGGGATTTCTGTGAGGTCCACGCTGCCTTGAAACCCACAATACAGTCCCCGAAAATAACAGAAAGGAATGCCACCCAGGGTTGGCCTGTGTCCCCTCATTTGCTAGTGAAGAAGAGGCCCTAACATTTAATTTCTTTTCTTCCTTTTCTTTCATCCATCCATTTCTTCCTCTTCCTCCATGTGTCTGTCTGTTGTCTGTGTTTGTCCATGACTGTGTCTGTATTTGTGTGTGTGTGTGTGTGTGTGTGTGTGTGTGTGTGTGTGAGAGAGAGAGAGAGGGGGGGGGAGGGGGAGAGGAAGATGGAGAGACATGTGTGTCTGTGTCTGTGTTTGTATCTGTATGTGTGAGAGAGAGATTGTATGTGTGTGTGTGTGCGTGTGTGTACATGTGTGGTATAGAGATGAGAACTTCTTTTTAAAGAAGACTTAAGTGTCATTTTTAATGATATGTTTATTTAAAATTATTTATATGAGTTTGTTGAGGGGTGATGGTGTGGGGTACGTGCACATGAATGCAGGTACCCGTGGAGGCCAGGAGTCCAGAAGACCCCATCTCTGGAGCTGGAGTTCTGAGCAGTTCTGAATGAGCCTTGCAGCCCAGCGCTGGGAACTGCAGTCCAGTCCCCTGCAGGGGCAGTGTGCGTCCTTAGCCCTGAGCCACTCTCTGGCTCCCATAATGGTGCCATTTTTTAATTCAAAAGCTAGCCTGCTGCTTCTGAGAACACAGTTCGTGAGTGTTCCCATGACGTACGAGACCCAGGGTCAGGGTCTTCAGGCAGAGCTGCATGTCATACACCCAGTGGAAGCAGTAAATGTGCCAAGTGGTGGGTGTCACCTCAAGTGGATCCTTTTGGGTCTTCAGAGAGAATATGGTAACCATGTCAGTACAGATGTGAACTTAGCTAGAGCTCACGCATGAAGTAGTGAGTGAGGTGCAGGCCTGAAGAGCCTCAGGGCACGGGAACCTTCTCTTCTGATGACAATCTGCGTTTTCTTCAGAGGCAGGCATGGACAATGCTTAAATGACTGGCAATAAGGAACATATTTCTGGAGCAGAAGGTACCCTAATAAGCCATCACTGCCAAGGGACACTCAGTCCTAAGGAGCAGGCCCAGCCTGAGCCTTTGCGGCCTCTCCAGCCTGGGGCTAAGTCTTAATGAGATGCAAACACAAGGTCAAATCAGGCTTCCTGCTCGCCAGCACAGAAGTGGAGTCTGTGTTTGGTGCTAGAATCCCAGCTGAGGTTGTGGTGACAGATCCAGGGTCTCTCATTTGGAAACAATATAATGCAACGTCAAAAGTTGCTTTCATCTCTAATTGCGACGGCCATTTCAAAAAACCATGTAGAAACACACAGTTGACCAACTCCTGGGCGCAAGGAAGCATCTTTGCATGGGAACTGGCCTTGCCTTCTCATGATTATAAAAGAATTGAGAAATATCACAGCCCCCATCTCTGAGCGCCAATTAGAAAAGGGTGGCTTTGGAGGTGCGCTGGCTGGTTTGTCCACTTGACACAAACCTAGACATATCTGGAAAGAGAGAATCTTAATTGAAAAAAAGTCCTTGGTAAAACTGGCCTGCAGGCACGTCTGTGGGGCATTTCCTCAGCTAATGGCCGGTGGGATGGGTTTGTGTTTAACACACACTTCTCCAGAGACGTCACTCAGTGAACATAACGATTTCTCCTTAACATTAAATAAATCTCTATTTTACATATTAGGTATATTCAGTACATTTTTATTAACCTTCTGTTCCTCAGACATAAAAGTTTTAGTCTGGGGCTATTCAATATGTAAGTGCAATATTAACTCTGAAGATAAGACAGAAACCCAAGAAAACTGTAGGGAGGAGTCTCCAGGATTCCCAGGGCGTGGCCGATAATCTGATGAACCTTTTGAGTTTGAGTACTTCTTTCCTCCTCTTGAAATTCTAATGGGTGAAATGTTACTTACACAAATTTAGGTCCTCTCAATTGAACTCTTTCTCTTAAGCAGCAAATACAAATTATTTGACGCTCTATTTGTGGCAAGGAAAACATTTGTTCTCACATTTAATAATGATCTTGTCCCACGGTATGGAGGTAACTAGGAATGTAAATCCACCATTGTGGCTGTTTGCTGAGAAGGGAGAGCCCAGGCCTCAATAGGACAGCGGTTGTCAGTGTGTCTGGGTACGGGCTGGTTCAGACAGGACCTTCAAAGTTCATTTTGTGCACACACACCCCAAGCAAGCCCAAAAGCCTGTGTTGCCGAGAAACATGGAGAGCTGCATCTCCAGCTTCTACTGATTCTAAAGATTGTACCACGAGAGCAATGACGTAAGAGCTAAGGTTGAAACTGAGGACACGATGCTGCATTTTTTTAAAAATTCCTTTCCAGGCAGATTTCTGTGTTTGAGGCCAGCCTGGTCTACAGAGTGAGTTCCAGGACAGCCAGGGCTACACAGAGAAACCCTGTCTCGGAAAAAAACAAAACAAAACAAAATTCCTTTCTTTCTTTCTTCCTTCCTTCCTTTCTTTCTTTACTTATTTATTTATTTATTTATTTATTTATTTATTTATTATATGTAAGTACACTGTAGCTGTCTTCAGACACACCAGAAGAAGGCATCAGATCCCATTTCAGATGGTTGTGAGCCACCATGTGGTTGCTGGGATTTGAACTCAGGACCTCTGGAAGGGCAGTCAGTGCTCTTAACCACTGAGCCATCTCTCCAGCCCCTAATTCTGGGATCTGGAGGTTGAGCTTTCTGAAGCAAAGGTCTACATTAAAGTCTACCTAACCTGGAATTTCCCCTTCTGGAGCTCCTGATGCTGAGGCAAACAGGTCACATTTTGGCACAGCCTGCTGGAAAGCAGCTTCTATAGGAACTGTGATTTGTTTTTCCTCATCCTTCTCCCTGCTGCCTCCCTCCTCCCCATCCCCTGTCAGTGCCTTTCCTCCTCCCCCATCCCCTGTCAGTGCCCTCCCTCCTCCCCATCCCCTGTCAGTGCCTCCCCTCCTCCCCCATCCCCTGTCAGTGCCTCCCCTCCTCCCCCATCCTCTGTCAGTGCCTTCCCTCCTCCCCATCCCCTGTCAGTGCCTTCCCTCCTCCCCCATCCCCTGTCAGTGCCTCCCCTCCTCCCCCACCCCCGTCAGTGCCTCCCTCCTCCCATCCCCTGTCAGTGCCTCCCCTCCTCCCCATCCCCTGTCAGTGCCTTCCCTCCTCCCCATCCCCTGTCAGTGCCTTCCCTCCTCCCCATCCCCTGTCAGTGCCTTCCCTCCTCCCCATCCCCTGTCAGCGCCTCCCCTCCTCCACACAGCTCCTCTTCCTGCTTTCATGGCATGTGTCTGTCTCTCTTTGCTCTCCCTTAGGAGCTTTCCCGCCCTCTCACAGCCCCCTTTCTAGTTTCATCTCACATACATGCACACGCACATGCACATATACCATACATACACACACAGATACCATACATACACAATACATACCATACATACATATACCACAAACATATACACCACATATATGCACACCGGGCATTGGTGGCGCACGCCTTTAATCCCAGCACTCGGTAGGCAGAGGCAGGCAGATTTCTGAGTTCGAGGCCAGCCTGGTCTAGAGAGTGAGTTCCAGGACAGCCGGAGCTATACAGAGAAACCCTGTCTCAGAAAAACACACACAAAAAAGAAAGGTAAACATATATATGCACACATACCATACACACACCACATATATACACATCACATACATACACAGACATACACATGCATACCACACATACAAACACACACAGAACGAGGCAAACCAGACACACACAGAGACATACACACATACAACCCATACACATATACACACCCCACATGTACATAATACACCACACATACGCACCTAAAGACACACACTACACACACAGGTATACACACATGCTTAGAGAAACACACACACCACACACACAGACATACACACCACACACAGACACACACAGATATACACACATATATACACATATAAACATATACACATATACATAGATACCTCACACTAGACATGCAAACACACGTACACCACATACGCTTACACACAAACCTAAACACACACCTCACACAAAGACACACACACATATACCCAAGACACATATGCCATATACACAGACATATGAACATCTATACACACCACACACTCAAACAGACACACACACATATATAAATTTGAATTTATATTCTACACTAGAGAACATATGTAGGCTGGAGAGATGGCTCAGCGGTTAAGAACACTAACTGCTTTTCCTAAGGTCCTGCATTCAATTCCCAGCACTCATGGTAGCTCATAACCATCTGTAACCGGGTCTAATGTCTTCTTGTGGTGTGTCTGAAGACAGCCACAGTGTGCTCATACACACGAAATAAATAAATAAACCTTAAAAAGGTGGCTACCATAGCATGAGAACATATGTTTTTTTGTCTCTCTGAAGCTGATTTACTTTTCTTAACATAATGATTCCCGGTTCCATCCAGTTTCCTGCAAATGCCATGATTTCATTTTTCCTTACAGCTGAATTAAATCCCACTCTGTGTATACACTGCATTTTCTGTTTTCTGTTCGTTTGTTGATGGAATCTAGGCCAATTTCACTTCCTGGTTATTATGAATGGTGCACCTATAACACGGGGAAGCGGGCGCCTCTGGTGTTGACTTAGAGCCCGGGAGGGCGTGTGATGGCTTTGTCATGCAGTTCCTGTTTCTTACCACCTCCCAGCAAGCTCGCCCATCAAAAGCCATGGCGAATTTTTCCAGGCTTTCTGGCCAGCTGGCTCTGTGCACACCATGGGCTTCAGCTGAAGGAATGAATGAGCTGGGAGCGTGGCTCAGAGTGTCCATGGTACATCTTGGAGGGTTTGGAGCTCCGTGACGGGAAAGGCTGGCTAACCCTTGTCACCCGGGAGTCCATACACAGGAATTCATTTTACTTACCCACCGATACAACCCTGGTCTATGGGACACCGTCAGTGTGCTGGAATCTGGCCAGAAACAAAGAAGCCTTCAGGGAAAGACAGTGCAGTCCCCAAGTGCAGAGACAGTGGCTGAATTCAAGAGCACAGAGAAGGTGCTCATTTTCCAGACCGTCATACAGCAGCAAGCGCTGGTGTTTACAATTATTTTTTATTTTGGTTTGGTTTGGTTTTGATTTTGGAGATAAGGTCTCACTGTGTAGCCCTGGCAGGCCTGGAACTTGATGCATAGACCAGGCTGGCCTTGAACTCACAGAGATCTACCTGCCTCCACCTCCTAAGTGTTGGGATTAAAGTCGTGTGCCACCATGCCCAGCTAGAGGGTGGTGTTTATCTTAACAGGTAGACACGGGAAAGGAGTGTGACATTTGGGGGTGAACCAGCTCTAGATGGGGGAGAAGATAGATGCCACCCTATAGTAGTCAGGATATTCATACATCCTCTTAGCTGACAGGAAACGGCAGACTTGCTTTTTGTCCCTGCCCGAGGTGGGGAGCTGCTCATTTTGGTAGGGATTCGCTTTTTAAGTGTGTACAGACACCATGGTGGGTTAACCAACCATAGCTGGAGATCAGACCCGGTGGGTGGACAAACACTGTGAGCACTCACCAAGGACAGAGCCAGGGCTTTTGCTTCTCACGAGTCAGTGTGCCGGCTCAGCATGGTCTAGAGTCACCTTTTCTGGGTGGAGCACAGTGCCCACACAGGTGTGTTTGCCTGTCCCTGGCTACGCCATCTCTATCGGAGAGGCGATATTCTCCTTAAGCATGTGGGGTGCTTTTAGCCCCCCAAGAGACTCTGACAGCAGCTTCATATCCTGACAGTCACTGTTCCCATTCGAAATTAACGAATGAAGGTTGCCCTGGTCACCCAGAGCTAGGTGTGACAGAGCTGACGGTTCTCTTATCAGAACCACAGCTGTAATCCTGCATCTCCATGGGGGTCATTGCTGAGAGAACTTAGGTACAGAGCCAGGGCCCCAGGGAATCTCAGCCTTTCCGCCGGCCAGGCCCTGTCAGACCCTTGCCCATGCTGCCGGCTGCTCTGGGGATTCCATGAGGAGCTTCATTAGCTCTGCAGTCCAGATGAGAACCAGGGCCAGCGCAATGGCAGATCTAGATAGCCGGACCCCCAAGGCACCCGGTGCCTTGATCTGGACGGTCCTTTGCAGATCCCAGGAAGAGAAAGGTCCAGGAGGAGAAAGGCCTCCTGAGATGCCGTCACAGAATGACTTCCAGAAAACCCCTTGGCTTTTGTCCCCATGCTGACACCCTGGAGTAAAGCCAAGGGCCTGGGGCAGCTGGGGCATAGCTGTGGGTGGATAAAGTACCACCATTATCATCAGGAAGCTTAGCTGATGGACACAGACAGGAAAACAGTGACTTTATTAATCACCGGGTCTGGTTGCCAAATATTGCCCAATTTGCACAGGACCCACAGAGACAAAAGAGGCCTGTATGCTGGGGAGAGCTTTTTTTCTTCCTCTTCCTTTTCTTCCTTGTTGATCACACCTTATAGTCAGGACCCTCTGCTGCTCTGGGCTCTGTCCTCACAGGGGCCAGTCTCCCTGGGGCTGTCCCACAGACTCACGGTCCACCACCCCAGTGAT
Organism: Apodemus agrarius; assembly: GCA_964023405.1. NCBI lineage: Eukaryota > Metazoa > Chordata > Mammalia > Rodentia > Muridae > Apodemus > Apodemus agrarius. The sequence continues at coordinate 113,767,279 of OZ030012.1, read as the reverse complement.
CCCAGGAACAGCAGGGCTATCTCAGGCTCCCTGTCTTATCCCATCCTACCCTCTTTCTGATCTCTGAGCTCTGCCTTCCAGGAGCGCGCCCTATGTCTCTGAAGACATCTGAACCACGTGAGCACCGTTACCGTGTCCATTTAAATAAAGAATGTGCAGTGGACCGGGCCCAATGGAGAGCCTTTGGGGAAGGAAGGCGCCAACTAAGTACAGCTTGGAGGCTGGCCCCAGCCGGCCCAGGGAACAGAGCCCAGAGCAGGGAAAACCCCGGAGCAGGGAAAACCCCGGAGCAGGAAGCACCAGAGCCCAAGACTCCTGGTTCTGCCCACCCCTAGGGACTGTCTATGGTCAGGAGTGGAGTGGAAACTTTGTGTTTAGAGACTGGGGGCCTCTGGGCCTCTGGACCTCTGGGCCTCTTTCAGGACTCAACCATGACAAGGCTAGGTGGCTCCAGAAAAACCCAGGGTGGGCACAGAAAAGCGAGGGCCACGGATTTCTTCCATGTGTAGGTGACGCTACCCCAGTTCCTCACAGCTTCTCTAGGCTGGGCTGGCTGGCTATCCCCCTCACTAGCCTTCAGGCTGCTTGATGCTCCTGCAAAGTTCTATTCCCTCCCTTTACTTCTTCACCAGAGTCAGGAAGGCCTGGGGGAGAGAAATAACTAGAAAACCAGGGGCAAGAAAACTAGAAAACCAAATGTACCTTAATGAACCTGGCCAGTCCCTCTACTTATCCAATCCTCAGGTACCCTGTGATTGTGAACTTTGTCAGTTTGAGAAAAGAAAAAGAAATCAGAAATCTCAGTGAGGCATTACCTAGGTCAGGTTGGCCTGCGGGCAGGCCTGTGATACATTTTCCTTGACATGGGAAAACCCAGCTCACCATGGGTGGCACCATACACTAACAGGAACCCTGGGTGTGTAAGAACAGAACAAACAAGACTCCCAGTGCTTACGCTCTGTGCTCTTGACCGTGAATGAGACACTTTAAGAGCCTGCCTTGACTGTCCTGCAAACGGCCTATAACCTGGGGTTGTAAGCCAGAGAAACCCTTTCTCCCCTGAGTTGTCAGGATATTTTATCATAACATGAATGAAACCAGAATATGCCCCAAATGTCAAAAATTAACACCAACCGTGACTGGTATGTTTTGGAATGCGGAGGCAGGCTGTGGTGGGAGAGGTGGCCTTAGTGGGCCCATACTGAGGCACCTCGCCCCCCAGGAGTATCAGCCATTGGACGGATGTAATACCAAATGAAGTTTATTTGGGATATGGGAACACGTGGAGAGAGATGAGGAGAGAGACAGAGGCAGAGACAAAGACAAGATGAACAATCTTTTCATAGGTGAACCAGGCTTGTACCTGGCTGTTGCTAGGTAACTGTTGGGCGGGGCCTAGAAGAAATGCTAACAGCAGTCCTGCCACAGAGTTCAAACCTCTGACACGTTTGCATGGGACCTCAGCTGTCCCACGACTTCCTTTCCACCGTCACACTAGGTCTCGCCTCCTCCACTTCCTCTTGTGTGTCTTTGTCTCTAATGCCTCCTCTTTCTCTTCCTCTTTGCAGCTTCTTTCCCCAGATCCCCGCCCTTCCAGCATCCTCACGCTCCTGCAAGCATAGTCGCTCGACTTGTAACTGCCAGCCCGTGTCCCCTGACTCCTAGTTCCATCTTTGTGTCCCCGGGGCCTCACCATGGGTCTGTTGACCTGATGAGATTAGAGGTCTGTGTGTCTGGGAAGCCCCCAAAGTCCTTCAGCCATGACTCTAAGTCATGGTAAGGATGAGAAGGAGGAGATCAGAGAGCACGCTGGCTCTCTCTCTCCCAACCTCAGCAGCTCATGAGATCCCGCCATCGGACAACTGCCAGGAAGCCTGACATCTTCACAGAGCTGAAGAGGAGCTAACCTGTGGAGGCCGTGGCTGAAGCACCAGGTAGAGTTCCTTCCAGTCCTGACCGTAACCTTGCGACCTCATCCTCTGACACAAAAAACACCCTCTTTTATTTTCTTTCCTGTTTTATTTTATTAGACAGTCTTATATAGCCCAGGCTAGCCCTAAACCCACTATATAGCTAAAGACGACCTTAAAATTCGAATCTTCCTGCTTTTGCCTCGCAAGGGCTAAGATGCATATCCCATCATGCCCAGCAGGGCGTGGCCTTTTTTGTTGTTCCACTGAGTAAACCTGATTCCTGGCCAAAGTCTTTGTCCACAGAAGACTAACTTCCAAACAATCTTAGAAAGGACTCAGAGCTTGGCCGCCCAGATGGCCCTCTTGGGAAGAGAGCTGGCTCCTCCAGCAGCGTGTGCCAGAGCAGATGTCGGTGGAGGTGTCGGAGAAGCTGCAGGTGCTGAGGGTGAGAGAGACGGGAAAGCAATGGCTCTGACCCAATAAGACTGTTGCCAAATGCTTTCCTGTTTGTGAAGGGAACCAGCAATCAAAGAGCTCTCTACTCGTTCCTCTTCCTTCTCCCTCTCCAGCTCCTCCCTCTCCCCAGGCCTCCTTTTCTCTCTAGCTGACCTCGAGACTAACCCTGTGTGTTTTCACTGACCCCTTCTCTCTGTCTACCATGGGTGTGCATGGGGCTCACGGACACCCAGTTCTTCCTCTATCCTACCTGGTGCTCACCCACCCGTTCGCTCCTTCCCGTTCCATGATCATGAGACCGCCAGGGCTCCTGCCTCCTCAGCTTCTGACTACTCTCCCTGTCCCTTGTCTCCTCAGGTGTAGTCCATCCCAGAAGACAGGGCACCTTCTCTTCTGAGGAATAGCCTCCTGTCTCCTCCTTTACACTAATAGCCCTCTCTGTACAGAAAACTGTCATGCCCACCGCATCCCGCAGAACTATGCTCCACGGTGGGTAGATGGATTGGCTGCTTGTCCCTGTGCTCCACCCTGTAAATGGACACTCGGTGATGAATAGGGATTGGCGGCTTTTCTCGTGGCTACGACCAAGTCCCTGACTAGAACAGCTTAAGAAGGGATTTACTCTGGCTCAGTCCATCGTGGGAGGGAAGACGTGGTGGCAGGGTCGGGAGTCGACTGGTCACAGAGAGAGAGGAATGCTGATTCCCAGCTCACTTTCTAGTTCCGGGTCTCTCTCCAACCCTTCCCATGTACCCCCATGTACCTCTCTCAAATTCATGGCTTACATACACACACACACATACACTCACAAATACACATACACAAACACACACATATACGCACAAACACACACACATACACACAAACACACAGAGACAGACACACATACACCACAAACACACACAAATACACACACGCATAAACACACACACAAACACACACATATACACACAAACACACACACGTACACATAAACACACAAACACACACACAACACACACAAACACATACACATACACACAAACACACACACATAATGTATATATTCCTAAATATATAAATACTGGAACAGAAACAGAAGTAGTTAAAACTCAAAATATCTCTACCTCTTACCCATTTCCTAGGTCTAGGCAAATCAATCTGCATTTTTTAGTTTTTGCTTTCTTGCACAGAAATGGGAGCCTTAACGTGTTTTCCTTATGAACCAGGCAGGATCTAATGAAGCAAATGTGAACTGGCCAGAACAGAACTCAGGCTCCGGGGCTGCCCACTAGATATTTGATTGTTGTTGTAACCAAACTGTAAAGCTTTAGTAGAGTAAATTTTATTAAATTGCTGTTTACAAAATTTTTCTTAAACTACTTATTTGTGTTTTTTTTTTTTCTTTTACATTTAGTAGCGAGAGGCAAACCAAGCACATAAGAACTTTTAAAGGTTTCTTCAGCACGGTAGTCCACGTCTTCGGGGGTTTCATGTTGTACTTCTGCTCGATCTTTTTCATTCCTCACTATTTTATGAAAACTCCGTATTTCATAAGATCATCTTATGCTTGCACTGCCATATCAAGTCATCCGGCCGCCAATCCACATCACTCTGCCGTCTCTCTGTGACACCAGTAAGGTTTCAGGAAACACCTACTGACTGTGTAAGAATCATATCTGAGACAACAGTCCCAACTCCAGCTTTCTGTTCAGTTTCAACATTAAACTGTTTGGGTGCCTGAGGTCTCCATTTCAACTTTGTTTTGGTGACAGTGCTGACCCTTCAGAAGACTTCCACAATGCAACACAGTTCCTGGACGGCTCTCGGAGAGGGTGCGAGTTCCCTCCCAAATGTGCATTCCTTCTCAGTTTACAATGTCAAGTAAATGTTGCTCCAGGGGAGCCGAAGTCCTCAGTCCTCTCTGCCGTCCTCCATGGCATTCCTGCAGGTCCAAGAACAGATGCTCAGGCTGCTACAAACATCTGTTCATGTGATCCAAAACCTGTCCCCTCCCCGAGACCTTGATACCCTTCAATATGACTTTGCAGACCACTGGTCACTAGTGTGTTATTTGAGAGCTACAAGATTCAGACTGTTATGTGTAAGGGAAAGTCCCAAGCACCCCCAAAAAGATAGGCATACTATGTGCAAAGCAACAGCATAAACTCTAGGTGAGGGTTTTTTTTTGTTTTGTTTTGTTTTGTTTTGTTTTGTTTTTCAAGACAGGGTTTCTCTGTATAGCCCTGGCCATCCTGGAACTCACTCTGTAGACCAGGTTGGCCTCAAACTTAGAAACCCGCCTGCCTTTGCCTCCCAGAGTGCTGCAATTACAGGCGTGCCCCGCCACCGCCGCCACCCAGCTGGTGAATACATTTTTAATGAGTGACTGAGTGACTGTAGGGTGCTCAGCATAAGGGCAAACAGTATTTGAAACTTCAGCAAATGATCCCTCCCATTGTAATTGTGTCCAGATATTCCTGAGCTCTGCTGTGAACCAGACCATGCAGAAGCCCGAGGGTCTGCAAAGAGGTTCACTTCTCGTGGGCTCCAGATGGGTCAGAACTCTGAGAGCAGTTGCCATGGGCCAGGTCAAGTCCACTCCACGGGGATTAGAATGGGGACGACTTGCTCACAGACACCCTCTTGAAATGACCCAAGCACTGTGTGCTCCAGGCATCTGTCTCTGATCCTCGGTCCCTCTCCTCACCCTATCTCTGAGTCTGCCTTGGTGGCTGTAACTGTGTGGCTTTCTCTTCTCATTTCTTTCACTCCCACTCATGTACCCCCCTCATCCCCTTCCTCTCTCTCTTCAGCCATTCCACTCTCTCACTCATCCACCCATGACCCCAACCTCTTCCCTTGGCTCTTCCCACAGCCTCAGTGTCCCCCTTCGCACTAACAACCCAGCCAGCTGCCTCCTTACCCTTACCCCCGCCTCTCCACAGCACCTCTAACAGCATCCTCTAGACCACTTCCCCAGAACCCGTGTTGTCGACCAGCCACTCCCACTGCAGTTGAAGGTCACAGCCACAGTAGCTAGGGTCGGGTGAGGAACTGGGCCTCTCCTCAGGCCTCTCAGAAGACTCGGGTGGGGATTGTGGAAAATGCCAGGCCTGCCTGGTTCATCGTGGAAGGTGTTCCTTGCTGAAGGCAGGTGGAAGCCAGGGGAGGGTGTGACCTGTAAAATGAGGAACTGAGGAGTGAACTCTGGGAAGTTAGCAGGTGAAGCAGAGCTGCTTCATCTATTTGGACACAGAGGAAAGAGTCAGAAATGTGAGCAATTTCCAGGATATTTGGACACATTCTGGCTTGAGGTTATTCCTGTGAAATAATTTAAGCAATAAAAATCTAAGGCTCTTCAGAGGAGACTATTTCCTTTGATCCATTTTGCAAACGGCATCTCTAAGGCCGAAAGAGACAACCTTGCCTGTGCTGCTTTCTTTGGGCTTCCTGACTTGCACCAAGGGTACTCTCCAATTACGAACATCCTAGTCTGATGAGCCGGCTCACTCAGTAAAGTGCTTCCCTCAAAAGTGTGGAGACCTAAGTTTGATCTCCAATTCCATAGGGGAAGAAGAAATAAGTCTGGGCGTGGTGGCGTGCTCGTAGTTGCAGCACTGGAGGGGTGAGACAGCAAGGGCTCACTGGTTGGCCAGCCTACTTGGCAAGCTTCAGGCCAGTGAAAGATAAAGATGCTGTCTCCAGAAATAAAGTGACTGACCTCTGCCCTCCATGTGTACATGTACATACATGCACCTGCACACACATGAACGCATGCTTGCATTAGATGATAAGTAAGGCAGGTTTATGACAGGGATTGGAGTCACTACCATGAGTCAGACTCAGTCACTGCCTTCAAGAGTGGCAGACAAGAAAGCATAAGCTTTCCACCATAGGTGACGAGGCTATACTCTCCCACAGCCATGGAAGAGGCATAAAGGATGACATCTGGAGGCTGGAGAGATGGCTCAGTGGTTAAGAGCACTGACTGCTCTTCTGAAGGTCCTGAGTTCAAATCCCAGCAGCCACATGGTGGCTCACAGCCATCCTTAACAAGATCTGACTCCCTCTTCTGGAGTGTCTGAAGACAGCTACAGTGTACTTACATATAATAAATAAATAAATCTTTAAAAAAAAAAGAATAACATCTGTAAGTAGAGGAATGAGGGCATGTCTGCCTCCTACCTGCGGCAGCCTGCTCTGCAACCAGGGAGGAAATCTCCTACATTGTCCTACCAGGCATCTTCCAGCAACTTCACAATGGTAATTTGTGAGGTCTACCAGAAGTCCCAGATTGAAGAAGAGGTCTACCAGAAGTCCCAGATTGAAGAAGAGGTCTACCAGAAGTCCCATTCCAGACACAGGCCAATAGACCTTGACATTTCAGAAGACAATGAGAAAAGGGGCTGGGAAGGAAGTAAATAAAGTGCTTGCCATGTGAGCATAGGACCCCAATTCGATCCCCAACATCAGGCACGCTGGAATCCCAGCCCTGGGGAGGCAGAGACAAAAGAGCCTCAGGGTTTAATGGAGGACGGAACTAATCCTAGGTTCCAATGAGAGACTTTGCCTCAAAGAGCAAGGTGAACAGCACCTGAGGGGAGACACTTGAGGCAGACTTTTGTCCTCTACATATACTGATACACACATGCAGATGTGTACGTACAGGACGGGTGGTCACAGACAGTCCATATCATGTCCGTGGATGGTTCTCACATCAACTCTGACCTTCCTGACAACACCCACCATGCCTGTGGGAATAGCATGTGTGGCTGATTTCCCAGTTAAGCCCTAAGCCCCACCTACTATAGCTCACCTCCTCTCCTGCACATGGCCCCTTTCTTACATGCTGGGCTCAGAGCCTGGCTGAGGCTCTTCTCTTTGTGGGCCATATCTGGTGATGAGCTAGCCTCCGGGGATTTCACAATCCAAGCTTGTGAGTGATTGTTTACATGAGAGGACATGGGGGAAACGGGACAATGGACACACTTATGAACATTAAAAGGATTTGTGTATGGGGTTTTAGGAAGCTTTCCCTCACTGTTCTGCAGGTCACGCTGCACTGCCTACAGGTGTCTACGGTGAATGAGAAGATAGGTGTGAACATGAAAGCTTGAAGATGAGCTTTGACTGCCCCTCTACCAAAAGCCCAGAGGCAGACAGATAGACAAACAGACAGACAGTCAGACAGACAGATAGAGAAAGAGAGAGGGGGGAGAGAAATCAAATCTGTAACTGTCTGCCTTGCCTAGGGCAGTGTTATAATTTATAGAAAAAAAATTAAAACAGAAGCCAGAATGTTAGCATCCTGGCAAGAATAAAGTTTTTTTAAAAAATATTTATTTATTTATTACATGTAAGTACACTGTAGCTGTCTTCAGACACCCCAGAAGAGGGCATCAGATCTGATTACGGATGTTTGTGAGCCACCATGTGGCTGCTGGGATTTGAACTCAGGACCTCTGGAAGAGCAGTCAGTGCTTGTAATCACTGAGCCGTCTCTCCAGCCCATAAAGATATTTTTTAAATGAGGCTTTTGTACTTCTCCATTTGGCTGTCAGACCACTGGAACAATGAACCTCCAGAATGTAGAATGTCCCCTAGGATTCCATACTGGAAGAAGACAGGCTGAAACCTGGTGCCATTCAGAGAGAGACTTGCCTCTCAGCAGGTTTTATAGAATTCTGACAGTTTTTCAGACCGTCTTATGTGAGAAGTTGGAACTGAGACAATGTTGGTGGGTAAGACCACACCTTGACCAGGACTACTTAGCAATGCATGTCTCTTGCCTTCTATCTGAATGGGAGCTTCCAATCAGGAAGATGGATTTGAGAAGTGCAATTTAGCTTTAACTCTCAACTTGATATAACATAGAATCACCTGGGAAAAGTCTGGATGAGGGACCGTCTACAATCCCTACATTGGATTGGCTTGTGAGCGTGTCTGTCAATAGGCCTTGTATTAATTAAGATAAATTTTGCTTGTTTATTTGTTTTCAAGACAGAGTTTCTCTGTGTAGCCCTGGCTGTCCTGGAACTCACTCTGTACACCAGGATGGCGTCGAACTCAGAGATCCGCCTGCCTCTGCCTCCCGAGTGCTGGGATTAAAGGCATGCACCATCACCGGGCTTTTTTTTGCGGGGGGCGGGGGAGGGGAGAAGATAACTTACATAAGAATCCCCAGCCCACTATGGGAGACATCACTCCCTAGGTAGGGAGTCCCAAATAGTAGAAGGGTACATTCATTGAGCTGGGCATAGGCCAGCAAATGAACACCCATGTTTCTGTTTCTTTCTACTTTTGACTATGGACTATCTCGATTTCCCCACAACTGCAGACTATGACCAGGCCGGAGGTACCTTTGGAAATATATGTCTAGGAGGCTGCATGTTTTTGATAAGAAGAACCTGCAGGCCTTGACAGCACAGAATGAACACAAACCTGAAGTGGCAGGCCGTGAACCTTGCGGTGGCTGTCTCTGCCTTATCCGCTCTGGTCACGTCTAAAGGTCATCCTACCGAGGGACTTTCTGAACTGCCTTTGGCGGTTGGAGATAAAAGTCACAGAAGACCAAAAGGGTTGTGCTGCTGCATAAGATGACCTCAAGGAGGATCTGCCTCTCGTTGAATGGGGGCTGGCAGGGACAAAATGAGACTCTGACATCCTGTCCGGGCCCTGCACCATCTGTGACGAAGACAGTGCTATCACCAAGGTGCTCCCTGGTAACTGTCCGCTTTAGGTGAGCAAGCCGAGCATTTGAAACCCACTCCTGGGGTGTGTGACCCAAGGCTGCTTCCCTCAAGAGTAGCTCTAACCCTCCCATGCACAAGATGATGAATGAGACCTTAGCAGAACCGTGAAAATCCCAAAGCCACAAAGAAGGCCCCAAGCACCGGCTGAGCATAAGAACCGGCCGAGCTACCTGGGAATCCTGTTGAAGTTCAGTCCACAGGCAAAGACTACTCAAGGGACACCAGGCTACACCAAGCTGGAAGGCACAAACCCTGGGTGAAGAACAAGAAGGCGGCAACCAAATCAGAATAGGGAGCTGCATACAAGGAATCTACAAGCGAGAAACCGGGGGAGATGTCAAGAGAGGAAATCTTTAGGGAAGAAAGCTGCAGATACCAAGAAGCCTGAAGCAGAAACGGAAGGCTTTGGCAGCAGGAAGGCCACCTGCTGTCTGAACTAGTGATGTCTGCTCCATTCCTTTAAGGAACTAGAGCCAGCCTGTTTCCATGAAAACCTCAGAAAGACGCGGGGAGCGGGGAAGGGGCAGGTATGCTGTGATCCATGGGGACTGGAAGCATCTTAGTAAGCTACCCATAATTTGACTTGGTGTGACTATTCTATTAGCTGATTGTGATGGTGTTTGCTTGCCATATAGCAGAAACTGAGACAAGACTTATGAATTCTAGGCTAGCCTGGGCTACATAGTGAGATTCCCGTCTCAAAAAAGAACGGCTAGCCATTTTGGCATACAGTTTTAATTCCAGTTCTTGGGAGGCAGAGACATGTTAGTTCCAAACCAGCTTGGCCTACAGAGGGAGTTCCAGGATAGTCAGGACTCTGATATACTGAAAAACCCTGTCTCAAAAAAAAAAAAAAAAAAAAAAAAAAAAGAACCAATCAATCAAACAAACAAATAAATGAAATAAAATAAAAATCTAACCAAAGTATTGATTATAATGTATTTTAAAATTCTTTTTGCTTTGTTTTGTTTGTTTCTTGGTTTTGTTTTTTAAAGACTTATTTATTTATTATATGTGAGTACATTGTAGCTGTCTTCAGACACTCCAGGAGAGTTAGATCTCATTACAGATGATCGTGAGCCACCATGTGGTTGCTGGGATCTGAACTCAGGACCTTTGGAAGAGCAGTCAGTGCTCTTAACCGCTGAGCCATCTCTCCAGCCCCTAATTGTTTGTTTTTTAGTGACAGGTTTTCTCTGTAAACCAGGCTGGTCTCAAACTCAGATATCCACCTGCCTCTGGCTCCAGTGTTGGAATTAAAGGTGTGTGCCACCACTGTCCAGCTAAAAATTCATATTTATGTTAAAGAGTAAGAGAAGAGAATAGAGCCGGGCAATGGTGGTGCACGCCTTTAATCCCAGCACTTGGGAGACAGAGGCAGGCGGATTTCTGAGTTTGAGGCCAGCCTGGTCTACAGAGTGAGTTCCAGGACAGCCAGGGGTACACAGAGAAACCCTGTCTTGAAAAAAAAAAACAAAAAACAAACAAACAAAAACAGAGAGAGAGAGAGAGAGAGAGAGAGAGAGAGGAGAGACCATGTACGTCAGAACGTCACTCATCAGACACATGAGATTTCCTGAGCCATACAGAACCCTTTCTTCATTTCACAATGTCACAGCTAAAGAATAAACACATTTATAAATATAATCTCCGTTATGGATATTTGCTCGGTTGCTTTCTGAAGTCTAGCACTAGACAGTGAAAAAAATTAAAACCAGTCAACTTGACGCATTGGCCAATTCCTGTGGTGTGAAAACTCCCCCAGCTGCCTGACTGCCAACCACCCACACAGGTGGCCACTGACCTGGGAACAGATAAACAACCGCACACTGTTATTTCCCCCTCTCTAGTCCTACAGATACAATAGACTCGGGCAGCCTCAAGAGCCCCAGGAATGCAAGGAAGGGAAGGTCAAAGGGGCACAAGGCTTGGCATAGGCCAAGCCTTTATTCCCCACCTCCCTGGGAAGGAGGAGCAGGAAGATGATTGACAGGGGTGGGCGGAGTCAAGGGGAGGAAGACGTTGTTTTTGTTTTGTTCAGGTCTGTTTTTCTTGACTTGCGGTGTTATTACGCGATTATTAGTCATTTTGCGGGAATTCGTCCATCTGGAGGAATTTTAACTGTGTGTGATTTCAGATGTATACTACACGAGGCTTTACGAACTGACCTCCTCTTGAACCCATAAGGCTGTCCCTGAAGTGGGAGCTTTTCCCCGCCAATGCCAAGCTTGCCAGTGGCTAAAGAGTGAAGGAATGCCGGCGACGGGATGGCGGGAGGGGCGCAAGGGGTTGGTATTCAATGTGTGGCCCGCCCAGTCACCAAGGGTAGGAATCTGAACTGGAGCCCCAAAGAGAGGAGGAAGCGAAGACGGAACCAGGATGTTTGGGGGAAGCACCCTCTGAGCCTTGCCTGTGAAGAATGCCATTCTGAATACTCAGTGGGCAAGCGCCGTTCTCTCTCAGCCTCCTCAGGAAGGAAGTCCTGTAACTATCCCCCAGATCTCACAGCTCCTGAGATGCAGGCTCCAGCATCTAAGCAAAATAAAAAGCCACCCAACCCCGCCTCTCCTCTCCCCACATCCCACCCTGTAGACCTGTCCGTCACTGCCAGGTAGGCGGTGCCAGGAAGAGCCCAGAATGTTCCACCACCCTCCGACCCTAGAACTCAGCCCTTAGGATCTGGGGGCCCCGGCATACCGCCAGTGCAGTCACAGGTCAAAATTAGCTGTGCGAACATTAAAGGCCCCCAGCAGAGGGACCCAGAAATGAAGAGAACAAGTCAATCATTCCCGCGGCCTGCTGAGAGCTGAGGTCACCCTCTCAGTCTCCTCTCAGACCGCTCAGACTGGCTCTCCACAGCTGCCCTGGGCCTTTCCCTCAGAGGCTGACGGCCGGTCACAGGACTCCGAAGCCCGGCCCCTGAGTGGTGCCCCTGCTTGCCATCTCTTCTCCTGGGTCTCTGGAGCCAGCAGCTCGGGGGCATAGCCGATCCCTGCGTGCTGACAGGAGAAGGATCATCCTCATTCTCAGAAGGAAGATTGATCGAGGTCTGGAACAGCTGGGCCACAGTCCAGGGTCCAAGCTGGAGTTCTGGGAATCATGAAAGGCAGTCGTCAGCGCTCAGGGACAGCCTGGCAAGAAGGCTGTGAGGTACGTAGCTGGAAATAAGATCTCCTGGACGGGGGCTGGTGAGAGGTCTCAGTACGCCTGCGTGCCATGGAAGCACAAGAGCCAGTGTATCCCTTAGAACCCACTTTAAAAGCCAGACATGCAGCAGCAAAAACCAAAGGGGCTGGCTCCCGAAGAATGACCCTCAGGGTAGACTTCTAACTACCTCCAAGTACCCACCCTCACATGCATGTGTACACACACACCACACACCCATATATTCACACACGCAGCCCCCACACACATACATCACACCTAAACTTACACACACACATACTCCCCACACACATACACTCTCTCTTACATACACACAGACCACACATACACTCTCTCTCTCTCTCTCTCTCTCACACACACACACACACACACACACATACACACACATACACACACACCACACACAGCAGAGACACAGTACACACACTAAACACACATACACAGCACAATGCACATACACACACACAAAGCACACAGAGTATACACCACACACAGCAGAGACACAGTACACACACTAAACACACATACACAGCACAATGCACATACACACACACAAAGCACACAGAGTATACACCACACACACAGACACACACGTACACCACACACACACACATTCACACACACTACACACCACACACATACATACATCACACGCCACACACATACAAAGCATACACAATTACACAACCACACACAGCACACACACACTATACAGCACACAGACACATATATACCACACACATATACACACCACACACACACATACACACATGCACATAACCTGTTGACCTCAAGCCTTGCCCTCCTCAAGCTCAGTATGCTTGTGGCCAACTGTGAGGTGTCGGTCACTACTTAAGGAGTTCCCAATATTCAAGGGGAGGGGGCAGGGCGGGAGATTCCCAACACACCAGTGATAGCAAGGCCTGTAGCAGGCATGTAAAGCCTCAGGAGATAATTCCAGCACTTGGGAGGCAGAGGCAGGCGGATTTCTGAGTTCGAGGCCAGCCTGGTCTACAGAGTGAGTTCCAGGACAGCCAGAGCTACATAGAGAAACCCTGTCTTGAAACCCCCCCCCCAAAAAAAAAGCCTCAGGAGAGCCTCCCTGATAGCACCAAGGAGGATACATGCTCCCTTAATGCCGATCACGTCAAGGCTGGGGAGGAACTGGCAGGCAGAGGGTCCGGCGTGACCTCTGGGGGAAATGACAGTCCTCCACACAGCTAGGTAGCAGCAGCCATAGAAGCCTCAATGCAAACTCTCCCCTCACCAAGCCCCGCCCTTGCTCTTCACAGAGCCTGCCACATTGGCTGGCTCTGCTGCTGCCCACGGCCTTCCTCATACCCAGAATGCCATGTTGTAAAGCGTGGGGTTCAGGCTTCAAAGTGCTGAGAGCTGGTGCTGCACTGACTATAGTTCCCATCTGCCAGTTTTAGAAACCGAGGCCTGGCCTGGCCTGCCACTGAGGCCTAGGCTGGCTGCTGGGTGCATCAGGGCCTGGGCTGTGGCCGCTGTGCGAGGAGATTCCTTGACCTACACTACATGCTCATTTCTCCCAGAAAGAGACCCGGGGTCACGGAATGAACTGCAGCTAGCCCGGCTTGAGAAAGTCACCTCCCCTGGAAAGAACACAGGAGGAAGCTACAAGAGCCAATGTCCCCGAGAACTTGCCGCAGGCTCTCCTAAGGCCTGTGGCCATCCTGAGAAGAGAAACCAGAAAGGGGAGAGGAGGAATTTTGAACCAGCTCTGGAAGGAAAGGAGTGTCAGAATTTGGCTTCCTACAGTGAGCTCGCCCTGCCTCAGACCTGGAATCACAAGTATCTGAGCTGAAAAGACCTGAGAAGATCTGGTTAAGTGGGTAACTTCTAAGCCAATAGCCACAATTCCTGCAAAGTCAGCCAGGGGTCCAGGGAGCCCAGCTCAGCCTCAGGGGCAGGACCAAAGCGCCCTCTAGAGGCGTGAGCCTGTAACCTCTGTGTTCCCTGTTCTTCCCAGTGATGGCAACAAGTCTGGGTGTGTATCTGTGGACTTCACTGTGGCCTAGTCAGACCCAGCAGAGACTATTTCTCTCAATTTACAGAAACTAACGTACAGGAAGGCCAATTTCTCAGCCCTCAAACACCCGCTTTTGTCATTTTTGTTTTGCTTTGCTTTGTTTGCTTGTTTGATTGCTTACTGAGACGAAGTCTTACCACGTAGCTCTCTAGCTGGCCTCAAACTCGAAAAGGTCTCCTGGCCCCTGCCTCTTTTTTTTATTTTTCCGAGGCAGGATTTCTCTGTGTAGCCCTGGCTGTCCTGGAACTCACTCTGTAGACCAGGCTGGCGTCGAACTCAGAAATCCGCCTGCCTCTGCCTCCCAAGTGCTGGGATTACAGGCGTGCACCACCACCGCCCGGTATGGCCCCTGCCTCTTGAGGGCTGGAGTTAAAGGTGTGTACCATCACGCCCAGCCAAAACACTGGTGCTTAAAAGAAACATTTTTTTCTTTTGGCATAGTTTTACAGAAACATTGCAAAGTTAGTCAGGTTCCCCGCAGAGATCCCCCTCATCCAGGAGCCCTTGGGGTTACCAGCCAGTTAGCAAGGCCTGCTGGTTAAAGCTGAACCAGCTGCGGGCTGGAGCGATGCCTCGGTGGTGGTGAAGTCCCACCTATTTCAGGTCCTATCAGAGTGTGTGCCTCCTACATAAGAGATGGAGCCTTTGTCACTGGGTCCTTTTGTTTTGTTTTGTTTTGTTTTCACTATAAAGTTACTGGTTTTCCCTTTCTCTGTTCTTTGTTTGTTTGCTTGCTTGCTTGTTTCGAAACAAAGTCTCTCTACACAGCTCTGGCTGTCCTAGAACTCACTATGAAGTAAAACTAGCCCACACAGAAGGAAAAAAAATAGGAGCTAACCCAAGCCTCACCACCTAGAAGGGATATAAGATATGATATTTGAAGAGGCAGGCGAATTTCTGAGTTCGAGGCCAGCCTGTTCTACAGAGTGAGTTCCAGGACAGCTGGAACTACACAGAGAAACCCTCTCAAAAAAATTTTTTTAAAAAGATATGATATTTGAAATGCTCTTCTTTAGTGTGTGTGTGTGTGTGTGTGTGTGTGTGTGTGTGTGTATGAGAGAGAGAGAGAGAGAGAGAGAGAGAGAGAGAGAGAGAGAAGTTGAAAGTTGCTCACACTTCCATATCACTGTACAATATTGAAGGAAATTAGGACAGGAACTCAAAACAGACAGGAGCCATGAGGCAGGAGAATGCCAAGGCCATGGGCAGGTCCTGCTTACTTGCCTCATGGCTTGTTCAGACTCTTTCTTTCTTTCATAGAAACGGGAGGGGTGGCTTTGCCCCTCTTTCTTTTAAGATTTTTATTTATTATATATAAGTATACACCAGAAACCCAGAAGAGAGCATCAGATCTCATTACAGATGATTGTGAGCCACCACGTGGCTGCTGGGAATTGAACTCAGGACCATCGGAAGTGCAGTCAGTGCTCTTAACCACTGAGCCGTCGCTCCAGCCCAGTCAGCCTCTCTCTTATAGAACCCAGAACCATCGGTCCAGGAATGGTCCCACCCACAATGGGCTGGGACCTCTCTCATCAATCACTAATTAGGAGAATGCCCTACAGCAGGGTCTTATGGAGGCATTTTCCGAATGGAGGTTCCCTCTTGAGATAACTCTAGCTTGTACCAAGTTGACATAAGACTGTGACGTTTATTTTATTGTACAGATCATTCCAGCTTAGAACTCCTTCAAGTTAGTCCCTGGTCCCTTCGAGCTGTCTTATACTTTTGTATAAGTCTTGAACACTGTTCTATTTTGTTGTTGAAAACGGGCTCTCATCGTGTAGCTCAGGCTGGCTTCAAACTTAGAGCAAACTTGTAGTCTCTGCTTCCCGAGTGCTGGGATTACATATGTATACACTACACCATAGATCCTGGAACTTCCCAATGCGGTCTTCTCTCCCCTAACCCAGCCCTAGAATCAGATATTTCTCAAAGGCTTCACTCCTTTTGTTAGAGAAAGGTGTTTAGAAACAAAGAAGCCATACTAAGTGTGTTTGTTGCTGAGGTGCTGTTATTTCTAGGACCTATCAGCAGGCAGAGAGAAAGAATACATGTACATATACTACATTACAGATGTAGCCAGTGAGTCAGTTCCGTGGGTAAAGGCACTCACTGCCAAACCTGATGGCCTGACTTACATTCCCAATCCCCACATGGTTGAAAGAACCAACTCCTGAATATTGTCCTCTGAGTTATCACACACAATAATAAAAAATAAAACAAGCATTTTAATTATAGATATGTATATTTATCTCATGTATCATATACCAATATTTTGAGCAATGGTAAGCCACATATGGTAAGTACAGTGTTCTCATGAGCTTATAATGGAGCTGAAAATTTCCTTTTGTCTGATACTGTAGGTGTTATGATGTCATAGCATTGCCAAGTACTTGTATCTATAACTCTATTACCTAGTTTCTTTATATATATTTTGGTTGATTGATTTTGGGGGGGGGGGGTTGGAGACAGGGTTTCTCTATGTAGCCCTGGCTGTCCTGGAACTCACTCTGTAGACCAGGCTGGCCTCGAACTCAGAAATCCGCCTGCCTCTGCCTCCCGAGTGCTGGGATTACAGGCGTGCGCCACCACCGCCCGGCGATTGATTTTTTTTAAGGGCAGGGTTTGTCTGTGTAGCCCTGGCTGTTCTACAACTAGCTCTGTAGACCAGGCTGACCTCAAACTCACAGAGATCTGCCTGCCTCTGTCTCCCAAGTGCTGGGATTAAAAGTGTGCGCCACCACCCCCGCCGCCACCACCACCAGATAGTTTCCTTATATATAAAAGAAATCGGGAAACAGAGACTGATAAGGAAAAAACAGATTTGCATATAGATTAGACGAACTAGGAAGAGAAAAACTTCTAACTTTTTTCTCTACCTCTCCCAAACCAGTGTTAAATTCCACAGAAAAGATGAGCCCGAAGCTAAGACCCCTTAGTGTGTAGTTTAGCTGCTCAATGAGCATCAGAGAAACCAGCCTTCCTCGAGCGGTCTGCGGGCGTCAGGCTTCCTTCAGGGGGGATTTTTGTTCTGTGGAGTTTATCGTTTTAGTATACCTGTTCCAAGCGCCCGAGAGCCAAAGGGATGGAGACACATCTCCTCTCCTGACAAGCTCTTTGGGTGGCCATTGGTGAGGTGCACATGCTCCAAGCTCCCACCCATGGTCCTGCGGACAACGCTAATGCCATCAGGACACACACGCACACACAAACACACGGGATGAAACTATACTAAAGGTTCTTGGGAACAGAGAGGGATCTAATAAGAGTGTGAAGAGGCCAAGACAGGATAAGCAAGGGTTGAATATGGTTGTAATACATTATATAAATATATGAAAATGTCACAATGGCATCCACTATGATGTTTAATTACAGATGCTAATAAAGACTTTTGAGATATCTGTTATTTACAATTTCACATACATACACTCTGCATATTGACCACTCTGGGCTCAGCAGAGAGTTCACAACTAAGGATAGTGAAACAGTGATGGGCTGGTGAGATGGCTCAGCGGTCAAGAGCACTGACTGCTCTTCCAGAGGTCCTGAGTTCAAATCCCAGCACCCACATGGTGGCTCACAACCATCTGTAATGGGATCTGATGCCTTTTTCTGGTATGTCTGAAGAGAGCAATGGTGTCCTCATATACATAAAATAAATAAATCTTTAGAAAAAACAGTGACCTTCCCCATGTATAAAAATATAGCGAAATATATTATTATAATTAGCCTATGACATCTAAAGCATTCTTAAAGTTTTATTTATATGTACGTGAGTGTTTGCCTCAGTGTATGTCTGTACACCACATACATTCCTAGTGTCCTTGGAGGTTGAGATACAGCATACAGCCTGTTAAGCGTTCTCAGTAGAGGGCGCTAAAGAAACACTGAGAGAGGAACGGGAGCTCCTGCAGATTCCAATACAGACCAGGAGAGGGCAGTGTTGGCGGCGACCCTGGAGTTCACTGGACAACTTTTTTTTTTTTTTTCTGAGACAGGGTTTCTCTGTATAGTTCTGGCTGTCCTGGAACTCACTTTGTAGACCAGGCTGGCCTTGAAATCCGCCTGCCTCTGCCTCCCAAGTGCTGGGATTAAAGGGGTGCGCCACCACGCCCAGCCATTAGACATCTTTTAAGCCTGCAGACCGGTGGTTCTCCCAATGCTGTGACCCTTTAATAAAGTTCCTCACGATGTGCTGATGCCCAACTATACGTTATTTCCTGTTGCTCCTATGTAACTGTAATCTTGCTACTGCTCTGAATCATAATGTAAATATCTGTGTTTTCCAATGGTCTTGGGCAACCTGCTATGAAACAGTTGTTTGATGCCCCCCCCGGGGGGTTGTGACCCACAAGATGAGAACCACTGCTGTAGATGGTGGAGCTGGTTTTCTGCCGCCCTCTCAACAAGGACTCGGAGACCTAAGCAGTAGTGAATTCTGCACTCTGTGATGACTTCCGTTTAGGTCTCCTTCAAAGCCCCTGCTTGGCCGGCCCCCAAAGATTGTATACTGAGCTGTAACACCTACTATGTATGTGCGTCCACGCAGCTCAGAGCGCCCCCACATCTCAAGGCTACTGCCTGCTCAGCAACCCCAGGCCACCATCACAATGTCCGAACCAGTCTGCCTCTCTACTTGCTGGTGGTCTGAACTCTTTCCAGGTTTGTCCACCCTTGGGACTGCCGGCTTTACAGGCAAGCTGAGGCACACCCATCATGAGAACAGACTTGATGACAGTCGTAGAATTACTGTTACCAGATGATAACTCTAGATACCTCAAGTCAGTCAGTGCTTTTTCAAGCACCATCTAAGGACCCACCCTAGGATTTATGCCCAGGGAGACAGATCAAACACACACACACACACACACACACACACACACACACACACACGGGAAGAACAAGGGGGAGGGGTGGAGAAATGAGGGCAGAGAACAGGAAGGGAAAGGGCTAGGGTAGCTCCTTTTATATGCTTTTATATGCCTGGCTCGCACTTGGCAGATGGTGCTACAAGCTGTTGCTAAGTAGCTGTTGGGTGGAGCTTAGCGGAATTGTCTGTAAGCCAACACAAACCAGCTGTTAAATTGGCCCTCTCCTTCTGCCCCGCCCTCTTCCGGTCTCCCAACAACACTTCCGGCAGGCCTCCTCCCACGTTCTCACGGGATTTGTAGTTCAGCCCACCTCCTAGCCTACTGGCTGTGGAGAGGGCGTGTCTCTTGGGTTGCTAGACCTTACAGAAAAGTCACGTTTAGTTAAAAATACGCAAATTCCTAAACTGGTTAAATTCTCATTTCAAATAAACAACTGTTAGAATATGATACTAACTTTGAATTCAAATAAAATGTAAATACAACTGTTATCTGGCAATTCCACAGCCATGAAACTGACTTCAAGACCCCTTGCCCACTAGAGACCCCTTTTGTGAGCCAGCTTTCCCAATACTCACTGTAAGATATGCGATGTTTCCCGCCCAGGGGTAGAAAAGGTTGTATTAGACCAAAAGCTTTTAAAATGTTTTTAATTATTGTTTTTGTTTTTTGTTTTTGTTTGTTTGTTTTTTTCTAGACAGGGTTTCTCTGTGTAGTCTTGGCTGTCCTGGAACTCACTCTGTAGACCAGGCTGGCCTCGAACTCAGAAATCCGCCTGCCTCTGCCTCCCAGAGTGCTGGGATTACAGGTGTGCGCCACCATGCCCGGCTTTTAATTATGTTTTTACACATTTGTGACAACTTACAGCAGAATTGTGAAAAATAAACTGGAAATAATCCAAAGGGTCTCTGTTAGGACTAACACAGCACTGAAGGTCGCTGTCACTTCCTAGGGGCTTTCCATTAGGGGGACTGTAGTAGCCTCTGGCGGGGGTGGGGGGGTGGGGGGGTGTCACCTCTGAGCCTGTGAAACCCCAGGTCCCTCCTCTGCCTCCAGTTAGCAGATGTTGCTCCACCTTGTCGGCAAAGGTAAGAATGTCCTGGTTCTGAAGTCTGGCAGTTCCACACTGGAACTGGATTGTTGTTGTTTACATATGCCCTGACCCAGGCTGTGAATTTTATCTGAGGCAGATGATAAGTGACTGTCAGTGAACATATCAACAATAATTTTTTTCTTTTCTCTCCTTTTCTTTTTCTTTTTATTTTTTCCAGAGAAAGAGAGAGAATATATCTGAGGAAAAGTATGAGTTAAGGAATTACTGAAACCATCCAGTCTACAAACGCTGAGCTCTATGAGGAACAAGCAGCCTGCTCTGGCCTTGTCGAAGCGCACAGGAGACTGCAGAGCTCAGAGCACCTGGGAAGGGGCGGGGGTGGGGGGTGGTTCTGCAGTGTTTTCCTGGGGCTGTCAAACAAATATACCCAGAGTACCAAGTCCGTGATGCCGGCCAGCACAGTGAGCAGAGGCAGGAACTGAATCTTCAAGCTCTGCCTCATCCAGAGAGCTGGCAATCTGAGACAGGAAGGGACCAGCGTCCTCTGTGTCGTGATCATAAAAAGAGAAAGCGGTGTAAGAAAATGTTCCATGGGCGTGTCGGGGAAGGGTCCCCGTGAGGGACCACACACACCACAGTATAGTATAGAGTTTATTCAGGGCATAGGGAGGGGGAGGGGGTTAAGAGGGTAGTAGAGGCAGAGAAAGGCAGAGAGAGGGAGAGAGAAGAGAAGCAGAGGCCGGCCATGACCACATGGAGAGAGGGGTAAAGGGAATGGGAGGTGGGGCAGACCTGCCTGGCTGTTGCCAGGTAACTGTGGGGTGGAGCTTAGAATCCTAACACTCCGGACCTGCCATCCGTACACGTCTCCAGCTAATAGACTTTACAGGAAATAGCCAAGTCAGTTCTACAGTATAGTCTTTTTTTTTTTTTTTTTTTTTTTTTCGAGACAGGGTTTCTCTGTGTGGCCCTGGCTGTCCTGGAACTCACTCTGTAGACCAGGCTGGCCTCGAACTCAGAAATCCGCCTGCCTCTGCCTCCCAAGTGCTGGGATTAAAGGCGTGTGCCACCACCACCCGGCCTACAGTATAGTCTTTATCCTCTGGTCACAGGGGTCAACTGGCTCTGAGTTCTGAGGCTCTGATCTCATTCGTTATCGACTTGTGGTCCCTCACGCCTCCCTCATTACTGTCTCTCTCTGTGCAGCGGGGTTTACATTCTCCCAAGGCCACTGAGTGTTGCATTCCTCTTGAACTGCTAAGTCAAAGGTTAACTTAGAACAAACATATCATTGGCAGATGTCCGGGCTGAGCCATCGGCGATGTATACGGGTGCACTCCTTTACAGTATAAGATACAAGTGTGCCCTTAAAGAATAGAATATAAGAGCTCATTCCACTGCCCCTGTTACAACTAGACCACAGACTGGGTGAGTTAAGACAATAAAAATGTATTCTCTCAGTTCTGCGAGCCAGATGTCCAACAGTAAGCATTCTGCAGTCCTTCCGTCCACTCAGAGGCCCCGGGGAGGATCTTCTCAGGCTCTGCAGGTTCCAGGCATTCCTTTGCTTGTGACGATCTGTCTCTAGTCACTGCGTCTGTCTCTGAATAGCCTTCTCGTATGCTTCTGTGTCACACATCCCTCTGCCTCCCGTTGTAAAGATGCCTGCTCTTCAACTTTGACCTAAAAACAAGTCCAGAAGCATCACATCACACAATTTTGCTTAGTGCGTCTCTTCCCAGCTTTGAGTTCCTAGCTGAGGGGCCTGGTCGGTTTCTCTTCTTCAACACCCAGTCATGTCTATAGGCTAACCTAACCACTCCTTATCCATCACACCGTGAGCCACTGCATATCTGCCTCTAACAGCCTCAAGCCCCAACACAAGACCATGAGGGGCGAATGAGATATAGCCCCAACGCTCCGGAACCGTCAAAAAATTTTAAATGAGCCTATTCATGGGAAGTCTAGTATTAAAAAGTCTAGTGCTGAAGAGACTCCGGTTTCTAAGGGTAACACCCACTGCCAACACCCATAGACTCGGGGTCTGTGGTTGCTGCCCTACGTGGGGTGACTAGACCTCTGCTCATTTCCCCAGGACAGGCTAGTGCAAGCCTTGAGACGCGCCTGCCACTGTCGCAGGCGAGCTGTGCTCTGTAGCCACACGTTGCTGTTCCTTGTCCCTGGGCACCCTGTGTGGGCTCGCCTGGCATTCTTCTCCTGGTCAGGCTGTGAGGGACATGCAGCTAGGCCTTTCACGTGTCTTCCTGGTAGCCACAGACGCTCTAAATCTTTCAAAGAAGGTCTTCTCTCAGGTCCTTACTTACATCTGAAAACACCCATGTTTTCCACACACATTCACAAGTAGACGCCTCATTCCGGATGTCACAATTAAGCCCGTCTGGGAAAAGTCCACACTCCTAACTATGGGCTCAGAAGCCTGCGCTGATATGAGAGAACCTTGGATGTTGGTCTTGGAGGACACCGGGGACCCTCACGGGGTAGGATTGCTGGCTAACCGAGGTAAGGCTTTAGCAACGTTCTAAAGAAAAGTTGGAGAGAGGCAGAGGTTTAGGTCCACCGCCAACTTAGCTCTTCTGTGTAACGCAGGAGACAAGCCGTGAGGTGGGCAAGGGAAGGCAGAGTCATGCCCGCTGCTCACGGACGCCCTAAGAGCTGTCTGGAACACAGAGCCGTTGCTCCTAAGGGGACCGTGAGGGTACAGCCATCCTCTGCTCGCGCTTCAGTCACCTGACCAGTACGAGCGTAGTGTCACCCTAGTGACATCCACCCATTATCCCAGGAGAGGCTACTGCAAGCCCAGCTTTACACCTTTGTTTAAAGCTCTGACCTATTTATAGTCAGTTGTTGACTTACCAACAGTGAGTCCACAGCCGACACTACAACTGGGAACAGAGCTCCCCTAACATCTGTCTGTCTGTCTTTCTTTCTTTTAAGATTTATTTATTTATTACGTAAGTACACTGTAGTTGTCTTCAGACACCAGAAGAGGGCATCAGACCTCTTTACGGATGGTTGTGAGCCGCCATGTGGGTGCTGGGATTTGAACTCAGGACCTTCGGAAGAGCAGTCAGTGCTCTTACCCACTGAGTCATCTCTCCAGCCCCACATGTGTACTTTCTATATGAGAAACAGAGTGGCCCTCTTTCTCTTGGGAACACGTCGGCACCAGCCCTAGAGACTGTCTTACACAGTGAGACCTGTAGGAAAGACTCCAAACATGTGAAGGGCAGAGCACCGTTGACCACAGTGGAGAACTTCTATTTATCGAAAGCTGGAATAAGCAAGCAGCGGGCTGGGGGGAAGGACACCCCATAGTGAAAAGCCGAAAGGGAGGAGAGTCCAAAAGAAGAAACCGAACTACCTCCGCAAAGGATGCAGTTAATTGATAACTGAGCAAATAACACTGAGAAGAAAAGACCAGGGTCTGAGGAGTCTGGCCATAAAGCTGCTGTGCCCTGGGGCGGAGGGAGGGAAGAGAAACTTGGGGAAACTTTGTTTCCAATCGTCACAGGAAGCCCCTCCCCTTGCTTCCTTCTTTTCTTCCAGCCTGAGGAGCTTCCCGCTTGGGAAACGGCCAGGGAAACAAGCCAAAGGCCGACCCACCCTCTCTGTGGATGGAGTCTTGGGATGCAGACACTCGAATCTTCTCTGCCTTCCGTGGGGCGCCAACTGCTCTAACTCTGAGCCTCTCTGCCTAGCTCCCCTTCCCCTTCCTCCGTTGCGGGTGATGACGAGCCAACCTTCTGGTGGAGGAAGGCAATGGGTCCCTGTCGGTCTTGGGCCAGCAGCCTTCCCCTCACCTAGGGACACATCACCTAATCTCCCAGGCAAACGCCGGCTGCACCAACTTTGATTTCTGGTAAGTGGAGCATGTGGGTGGGCCGGAGACCTCCACGCTCAGGCTCTGGTTGGTGAGGGAAGAGAGGGACAGCAGGATGTCTGCAGATCGCCATCCTCCTGAGACACAAGGTGTGGCTGAGGACTTCACAGAGTGTGGGAATCCCAGGGAGGCCGCATTTGCCTCGAGCCGGAGCTCAGCAGCACAGCAGATGAAGATTTCCAAACGTTAGAACCAGAAAAGGCGAGTGTAGCCTCCAACCATTTCAGAGACTCTGCTAGGGGCAGTTCATCCCCGATTTGGACTCCAACACTGCCTCCCTCACTAGTAGATGGAGACTTTAAAAAGCCAAAGCTTGGCGTTCTGAACTTGACTGCTGTCCTCTGAACTTGGGAACAGATTCAACTGACCTTTGTCCCTGGGACAGAAGGATCTGAACTACAGTCCCGATTCAGGTCTTCAAAGGGACGGCCAGCCTGAAGCCTTGCTGTCTGGGTAGACGGTTCGCCTTTTGCCACAGGTCTGCCTGGGCCCAGAAGATCCTGCCCCAGCCTGGGCCCAGCACTGCAGCCATGATAGAAGACGACTTGGGACAGTGGCAACACGTGTTCCAGGAGTTGATTCAAGAGGTGAAACCGTGGCACAAATGGACCCTCAGACAAGACAAGGACCTTCTTCCTGATGTTCTGAAGCCAGGATGGACACAATACCAGCAAAAGGCCTTTGCCAGGTAAGGGGGGGGGTACGATGGTACGCATGCCAGAAGATTCTTGCTTCTTTCTAACCGGTTCCTCTTCTCAGCTGTCCAGGCTTGCACACTGAAGAACACAGGAAGGGATTCCGGCTTCACTGGGGACTGGGATTCCCCACTCCCACTCCACCCCCACCCCTGTGACTGTGAACTTAAAACGGCAGCAGGCATAGATTCTAAGATTCCAGGCTGTGGGCAGAATGGGGGCTCATTTATTCCAGGGGACTTTCGGAGGCCACCCAGTGTTTTACACTTTCTTTTCCAGGAGAGAAAGAGGGTGTCCCAAGGCCCAGGGGTGGATAGAGGAGGGCACAGAAGGCAGAGTCTCGGGATCTGTCACGCCTGCTGCTGTCCATGAGGGGACTGGATCTTTTCCAGACAAGACATGTCTTGGGAGGCTCCAGAAAGAAGCGTTAGCTTATTTGAGAACCTGGGACTCGGGCCTGGAACACGGTGGAGCTGGAGTGCCGAGACCAGGCCCCATCCCTGGGTGGCTGCTGGGGACAGCCTAGGCCCGTGTGCAAAACTGAGTGAGAGTGACTCCCAGTCAGTGCCTCTCTCGGGGCTCAGAGCTGGCTTCTCAGCCTTTCCTCTCAGTTTATTCCCACGTTTGCCCCAAGATGGCAGCCGAGGATCAAAACATCATAAAGAGGGCTCCTGGGACCGTAGCTCAGGGGTATCTTTCCTTAGCATGTGCAAGATCCTAGGTTCTGTGCCTAGAACTAGCCTGGGAGCTAACTCATTCTGCCCAAACTCCTCCAACTTCTCACCTCAGACTGCAGATGCCCCTGTCTCAAGCAAAATTAGGATCCACTGCTACAGGAAAAAAATAGGATTTAGCCTAACAATGGCCTGCAGGTCCCATCACTGAATCGAGAGAGAGAGAGAGAGAGAGAGAGAGAGAGAGAGAGAGAGATCATGAATTATTGGATGAACAGTAAATGCCTATGCCACACGTAGCTCTAGCTTTGCACGTGTTCTAGCTTTGCACGTGTTCTAGCTTTGCACGTGTTCTAGCTTTGCACGTGCTCTAGCTTTGCACGTGCTCTAGCTTTGCACGTGTTCTAGCTTTGCACGTGTTCTAGCTTTGCACGTGTTCTAGCTTTGCACGTGTTCTAGCTCTAGCTTTGCACGATTCCTGTTCTAGACAGCACGGGCTTCTTCCAGTCTTTTCTTCACTGTTTCCAACACGTATTAGAAAAACTGCTCTCCTGACACAGGTGTCAGTCTGCACCTTGTTGGAGGCAGGCACTCGGAAATAATGTAAAATTCTCTGGTGCACGTAAGAAAAAGAATGGGTTGGGGGAGGGGGACCCACAAAAGAAGAAAGAGAGCTCTGGAAACCATGATCTCTGGGGATTCTATAGATCATGGAAGCCCCCCCCCACAACCCCACCCCCTATACTCCACACCTCACCTCCCCCCCCCAACTCCACCCAAAGCAAACTAAAGCATACAAGCTGTCTCTGCAGGCAGGAGATTGCAGCTCTCTGCTGGTCTGCTTGGTGACTTACCGAGCACCCATGTATGTCCACTTGTTGATTTCACAGCATAGGGTCCTTGGGGGCTGTTGCATGTATAGCCTTGAATACATTTACCTCAGTATCTCAACAAACAGTGGCCCGGGGTCAGTGTCCAGAGCCCCAGTTCTAACTCTTAAGCCCCAAGTCCTGGGCATGATGCGCTCCCAGTGCGCTCCCTTTGCGTCTGAAATGTACACACTGGGCTTAGAAAATGCCCTAGGCTCCTTCTGAGTCCGATGGTTTGTGTGCTGTTTGCACAGTAGGTATGACAATGGTCCCAGGGCACGTTGGTGACAGAGTGGAGACGAGAAAGAGGGGTTTGTTCTCTTCTCTCACCGTTAGCGAGAAACTCCTTCTCCCTCTGGCCCCTGCCCACAGCTCGGCTGAAACTCTGGCCCTCTCCCCCACAGGTTCCACTGCTCTTCCTGCTCTCGAAGTTGGGCCTCTGGCCGAGTCCTCATCGTCTTCCACATGCACTGGTATGAGAAGAAGGCCAAGGGGCAGGTGAAGATGAGGGTGTTTGCTCAGAGGTGTAATCAGTGCCCCGAGCCTCCGTTCGCAACTCCAGAGTTCACGTGGGACAACGTCTCACGGATCTTGAACAACCTGCTCTTCCGAATTCTGAGGAAGTGCTATAAAGAAGGGTTTAAGCAAATGGGTGAGATTCCTTTGCTTGGGGACGCCAGTCTCGAAGGGCCACATGACAGCAGCAACTGTGAGGCCTGTCTACTGGGCTTTTGTGCTCAGAATGACTTAGGCCAAGCCTCAAAACCACCAGCACCCCAGTTATCGCCTACCTCCAAGATGTCAACCAGGGGGCCTAAGGTCACTGCCACCTGTAGCAACAGTTCCTCCTCAGCGTCCTCCTCTAAAGTGGAGAAGCCCCAAGCATCAAAAGTGAACCCCCTAGCCAGTAAACCTACCAAAGATGACCCCAAGGTTAGCTGCACCCCCAAGCCATCAACTACTCCAACACTGACAATCCAGCAGCAGCTGTCAGTGGTAAGCTCACCTCCCCCCAGCTGTGTCGTCCAAATGCCTTCTCCCGTCCACAGCAGCAGGACAGCAGATGTGGCGAAGAACACCAGATCCAAGACCCCAAAGGCATTGCTCTCACCCCCTTTATATGCCCCACCCACTCCCTCCGATGCCCCACCCACTTTCTCATATGGTGTGCCCGTTTCCTCCTCATGGAGACCACCAGCAAACACCAGTTGCGAAGTGGAGAGAAGCAGCCATATCCACCCACAAAGCCAGTCTTCCTGCTGCAAAGCTTGCTGCGGGGGCTGCTGCGGGGGCTGCTGCGGGGGCTGCTGCGAGATCTTCAGGAGCTGCTGTGTGGGCTGCTGTGAGATCTTCCGGGGCTTCTGTAATTGCATGTCAGAGAGTCCACAGTGTTGCTTGATCTTTCTAGTCTTGTTGTTGTTGCTGTGGTACTTATTGTAAGATACAATATATGTGCCTTGGGGGAAAAAAAACTCTGAGTGGGAAAACAAAAAGAGTTACAACATCCCCCAAAAGTCACACATTGCACAATCTCCTTTATGTGAAACGTCAATAAAATCAGTAGAGTCCAGAGATAGCTCCCAGGACTGGAGCAAGGGAGAGTATAAAGCCACCGTTTAAGCAATGTGACCTTTGTGGAGAAGACTGATGAAGGTGTTTGGGAATTGGGTGGAAAGAGTAGCAGCCTCTCACCACTGGCCGTGCCCTGACAGCCGCTGAGCTTTCTGTCTTCAGAGGGTTAGTCTCCTCAGGCTGGAGAGATGGCTCAGCGGTTAAGAGCACCAGGTGCCGCTCCAGAAGTCCTGAGTTCAATTCCCGGCAACTACACGGTGACTCAAAACATAATCTATAATGGCATCTGATGCTGCCTTCTGCCATGTAAGTGTAAGTGCGAATAAGATACATCAATAAACTTCTCAAAAAAAGATACATTTTTTTCTTTGATTCCCCCAACCCCCATGGGGCAGATTAGGCCAGCTTTGCGATCTCACGGTGTACTTAAAGTTGGTCTGGAAGTCACTAGGTGATCTAGGCTAGCCCCATGCTCACAGCAATCCTTCTGCCTTGGCCTCTCAAGTGCTTGGGTCTCAGATATAAGCCACAATGTTCAGCACATAGTTAATTTTCTGATGTGACTTTTACCAAAAATCAAACAAACAAAAAAACCCAAAAACTAACAACAGAAAGACGGGAGTCTGAGGCGTTGAGGACTCAGAACCATTGGGAAGCCTTGAAGCTGGGTTCTCCGCAGCAAGGCCTGCCCCTTCCGCTGCCCGTCGGGAGGGTTTGAGACAGGAGCAGTAAACTGAACACCTGGATCCTCAGTGGTCTCCATGCAGCTACTGAGTGATGGGGACAAGAGGCTGGGGGGAGGAGGGGGAGGGAGTGGGGAGGGAGAGACTTTTAAGTCCAGTTGGGGAGCTGGGGAGAAGTCTCAGCTGAAAATGCCGCTCAGGTACAAGGACCCAAGTTCAGATCTGCACAGTGAGTGAAAAGCAAGGCGTGACGTCATGTAGTCCCTGTGCAAGCGCTCGGGGAGGGGGGAGGTTTGGAGGCGGGGCTGAGCCAGGCAGATCACAGGCAGTCACTGGCCCATCAAGTGTGGCCAGAACAATAATCTATAAATTCAGCGAGAGACACCGTGTCAATAGTAAGAATAGTAACAAACAACAAGGCAGTGAAGTAAGAAAACACCCCGTGTCACCTCTGGAACACACACACACAAACACACATGAAACAAGGTTTTTACCCAAAGGCTGGTTTAATTAAAATAAAACTTACATAAATTATGAAGTCTATTTGTGTGAAACACTTTCACCTTCATCTTTTTACATTTAGTTTTGATATCTTGATATAAAGCATGTACTTGAGTATGAAATATAATCCTACAGTCATTCAAGTAGGACTAATCATCAATTTGAAACAGTGTTATGTGTTGGGAAGAAAGATGTTTCTTCCTTTCGCCTGCCTCTGGACATTTTGTTTTCTGTTGAAGTGATGCTCTACTGAGAAGATAAATAACGCTTGGACCTAGTTCAAACTACCGACAGGCAAAGGGCAAAAATGCTGAAGTACCAATATTAATCTTTCCATTTTCTGTGAGTGTGCGTATGTGTTGCGTGGTTTTGCGTGTGTGTGTGTGTGTGTGTGTGTGTGTGTTGCGTGGTTTTGCGTGTGTATGTGTGTATGTGTTGCGTGGTTTTGTGTGTGTGTCTGTGGAGAGGCCAGAGTTTGTTTTGTTTTGGTTTTTGGTTTTTTGAGACAGGGTCTCTCTGTGTAGCCCTGGCTGTCCTGGAACTCGCTCTGTAGACCAGGCTGGCCTCAAACTCAGAAATCCGCCTGCCTCTGCCTCCCAAATGCTGGGATTACAGGCGTGCGCCACCACACCCGGCGGAGAGGCCAGAGTTTGAACCACACTCTAGCGTCTTTCCACTTCATGGACTGAGGCAGTGTCTCCTATTCAAAGCAAGGTCGGCTTGGCCAGCGAGCCAGTTTGCACGGGGTGCCCAGACGGGAACTGCAGGTGGGCCACAAGGCTCTTAGATTTGGGTATCAACAGCTTTAACCACTGATCCATCTCCCAGCCTTCGTAGCCCTTTGTTTTAGGGATTTTTGTTTGTTTGTTTGTTTAATTGTTATGTGGTAACCTTTTTAAATTATGTGATTCTGAGGACAAATCGGTTCTTTGGGTTAAAAAAAAAGTAAAAATTACCCGTTTGTTTGTTTGTTTGTTTGTTTGTTTTTAATCACAGGCAATGCCCTCCTGCCCCAACCTAACGGGTTAGGCCTTGCTGTACAGTATGGTAGCCACAAGTGGCTAAGTAAATTGCATTTAAAATTTAGTTTTTGAGGCTTATCAGGCACCAAGTGTCCCATCCCTGGACGTTGTGGCACAGAACGTTCTCCCCACGGTGAAGGCTGCTGCGGCCGCAGCGGCCGCACGGGAAGGAGTCCTCTCATACATACACAAACAAGCGATACGGGTATTTCTTCTCTTCAGAACCAGCCACTTCCTGTTTGCTTTAGCCTAAGACACTGGTATAAAAATAGAAGCTTTCTTTATACAGCTCTTCCAGTGGTGTAAACCTGGTTCAAGAACACAGAACCCCCGAGGAGAGGCCAGCCTTTGCCAACACAAACTAACACCCGAGGGTCTTCTGCCAGCCCACAGCTGCACTCCAGTGGGCGGAGCCCTCCTGTGACTCCCACGGAAGCCATCAGTGTGGTCTCCACACTCCCCAAAACGCCTACAGGAGTGAGCCCTGAAGGCACTGTTCTGAGGATCGCCAGGTCAGGACAAGACCAAGCAGAGCATTCAGATCTTCCCGGGCTTGTGCTGTCCGAGCATCTAGTGCAGGATGCGCCGGACGCTCTACATACACCGGCCTTTTTTTGTTTTGTTTTGTTTTTTTGTTTTTTTGAGACAGGGTTTCTCTGTATAGTCCTGGATGTCCTGGAACTCACTATGTAGACCAGGCTGGCCTCGAACTCAGAAATCCGCCTGCCTCTCCTTCCCAAGTGCTGGGATTACAGGCATGCACCACCACTGCCCGGCCCGGCCTTTCTTTCCACCCTCAAGACCCAAGTCATACCTTCAGGCTCTCCCGAGAGCCAAAGTACAACATAAAACATACTTGGCAAATGGATTTGAAATGTGGAAGTAGCAACTTGTTTAGACTCGAGGAGCGTTATTATATATATATATATATATATATATATATATATATATACACACACACACATATATATATATGAACAATATACTGAAACATTTTCTTGGATTTGTTGTTGTTGTTTGTTTGTTTGTTGTTGTTGTTGTTGTTGTTGTTGTTTTCCGAGACAGGGTTTCTCTGTATAGCCCTGGCTGTCCTGGAACAAAATCTGTAGACCAGGCTGGCCTCGAACTCAGAAATCCGCCTGCCTCTGCCTCCCAGAGTGCTGGGATTACAGGCGTGCACCACCATTGCCCAGCTATACTGAAACATTTTCAAGGCGGTAAATTCTCCATCTCATCCACAGCCCTCTAGCCCTTGATTCCTGAACATAATGCATCCAGTTTCAACACTTGTTCCGTATGTTGTAATTTTTTTAAGCAACGTGTTTCCTAAAATATTAAGTATGCAGTATTTAGGACAAGTATATATATTAGTTGGCTAACATTAATATATTAGCAAGTTTATCAGTAATTTGAATGTTATTTTTCTTAACAGTGATGATGGTAGTTTCTAGACTTTGTCCTTTAAGTACAAGCCGCAATTCCAATAAGAGGCAATAAGAGGTAATGCATATGCAAAGATTTAGAGCACAGGGCAGTAAGATTTTGTCGTCTTCCGGTGGACCAAATCAAAGCTGAAGACTAAATGACACTTTGGTGGTGTAACTGGGAACAGCTTCTGTAATAAAGAAAAGATATAAATATATACTTAGATATTTAGTTTTTTGGGGTTTTTTGTTTTGTTTTGTTTTTGGTTTTTTGGTTTTTTGTTTTTTTGGGTTTTTTTTTGGTTTTGTTTTTCAAAACAGAGTTTCTCTGTGTGGAGCTGGACCAGGCTGGCCTCAAACTCACTGAGATCCACCCGCCTTTGCCTCCTGAGTGCTGGGATCAAAGGCCTGCGGTGCTATCACTTTGGTTCACAAATAGCCACGAATAATATTTTTTTTTGTCAATCTGATTTATGTCCTTTTAGATGGCTTTACATAGTCCCGACTCACCTCTTTCTTTAAGGTCTTCAATATATGCTTTCATAAATTCCTTATCAAAATGTTGGCGGTCCTGTTCGCTTTCTACTGTGTCTTCAGTGTCTTGGCATCGGGTCTTATCAATGGGATTGTCCATGAGGCTTATAAATCTGTAGGAGAAATACGAAAAGTACACGTGTTTACCGTGAACGGTCAACAGCCAAACTCCTCTTCCGTGTGTTGGAGAGATGTGTCTGCAGTGGAGAGCACGGGCTGTCTGCCAGAGGACCTGGGTTTGATGCCCAACACCCACGCACAGGTTCACAACCGCCATCGGGAACTCTTTCGTGGGATCCAGTGCCCTCTTCTGATCAGTGAGGGCACTAGGCATGCATGTGGTTATACCTGCGTGCAGGCAGGCAAACATACACGGCCAGTAAAATACATACTTCTTTCCATAAAGTAAAGTTAGAGGAGGGAGAGGCAGGTTCAAAGCCAGCCTGGTCTACAGAGTGAGTTCCAGATAGCAGGGATATATGTGTGTGTGTGTGTGTGTGTGTGTGTGTGTGTATATATATATATATGTAATATATATATATATATGTCACTCGATTACTTTCTTAGCCGCATTTACAGAGTCTGAAGGTATTTCCCTTCTGGAACAGTCGTTTCTTTCTTTCTTTCTTTCTTTTTTTTTTTTTTTTTGTTTGTTTGCTTTTTGTTTTTCGAGACAGGGTTTCTCTGTGTAGTCCTGGCTGTCCTGGAACTCACACTGTAGACCAGGCTGGCCTCGAACTCAGAAATCCACCTGCCTCTGCCTCCCAAGTGCTGGGATTACAGGCGTGCGCCACCACCGCCCGATAACAGTCGTTTCTTTAACAGTCCATTTATTCATTCTTCCTTTTCTCCACTGAGCCAGACGCGGCTCATCTTTCTTTTTCTTTAATCAATGCTCCAGGGCTGGGGCTGGGCTCGGTCGGCAGAGTGCCTCCCTACATGCACACAGCCCGGGTTCTGAACCCTAGCATCACATAAACTCTGCACGCGACTGTACTCCCCATACTCGGGTGGTGGAAGCGGGAGGGTGAGGGGTTCAAGGCCATCCTCCACTGTGCAGTGAGTTTGTGGCCCACAGGAGACCCTGTCTGATAGAAATTAAGAGACACGAGTCAGCCAATCAGAATTCCCCTTTTCCTCTATCTTGTTTACAATATACCATTCCAAGAATTTTGGTCTTGGTCTCTTCATAATGGTAAGTGAAGACGTATGGACGGTTCCCGAGGGCATGGGCTCCTGCCTTGTGTTCTATCCACTCGGGAGAGAGCAGGACTTCAACCCAGACTGGATTCTGTATCGCCTTTTGTTTGGGGGTTCGCTGAGGAAGGCAGAATGATGATGCAAACAGAAAGGATTCCCTGAACAGTGTCTGCTCTATCCAGGGCAACAGGGATGCGACAAATGAGAGGTCTAGCCTGTGCCCCCACCTTATGCTGTCCGATGGCCAGTGGTGTTTGTAGCTCTATAAATTTAATGATTATACTCCTCCTCGGGACACTTGATAAACAAACACACCCCTTCAAGTTCCTGTAGAAAGTGGAACAAGGTCGGATTCTCAGGAGTATGAGAATCGTCCAATCAGGCTCTAATCTAGTCTAGTGTCCGGGAGGGAACCAGAGGTGATCGGCTCTTGCTGCCCCCCCACGCCCTCCCAACCCCGCCCGTGCAGGGGTGCTGGTCCTGGGAGCCCGCCCCTTCCGGTCTACTCACTTCAAAGGCGTGGAGCCATCGCAGAGGGCGGTAGGGAGCTCCACCAGGTGATCCCCACTGACAACCAGCAGGGTGAGCTTTTTGAGGTTGAGCATGGCCTGAGGAAGGTAGGTCAGCTTGTTTTTATACAGGAGGAAACCTTGTAGCTCTTCCAACCTGCAGAGAAGCAAAGGTTCAGGACCGACTCCACCCGCCAGGGAACCTCAGCGCGTTCCCGCAGGGAAAGCCTGCTCCGCTTATCACCCACGGAAGACAGGGCTTTAGCAAGTTACAGAACAAGCCACACGGGGCCTAAGGATCGACGTACTCCTGAGTGTCTCCTGCGTTTCCCAGGGTTCCTGTACGAATACAGATTTAAGCAGTCCGTTTCCTTTCATACAATCTCATCTTTTTTGGGTTTGTTTGTTTGTTTTGTTTTTTGTTTTGTTTTGTTTTTCGAGACAGGGTTTCTCTGTGTGGTCCTGGCTGTCTTGGAACTCACTCTGTAGACCAGGCTGGCCTCAAACTCAGAAATCTGCCTGCCTCTGCCTCCCAAGTGCTGGGATTACAGGCGTGCGTCACCATGCCCGGCACAATCTCATCTTTTTAAAGAAGGAAGAAAGCCACAGAACAAAGAGGAATGCAAAAGAACAAAAACTGTGTTTTACATTTATTTTCTTTTGCTTTCTAGTTTATTTTAGTCTGAAGATCCCACCTCCAGATTGTTTTTTGTTTTTATTGTTTTTTTATTTTTTATTTTTTTATTCATTTACCATGTCTCGTGTAATGCCACAAATATCTCAAAAAAAAAAAAAAAAAAAAAAAAAACTTCTCTGTCATTTCAAACACAAACAAGTGTCACTTGGCCTCCTCAGCCCAGGAAATGCCAGCACGTTACTCATTCCTCATAGGGACTAAAAGTAGAGAGATGTTATCTGGAATGACCTCTGGCCTGAGCCACCACCAGTCTGTAAACCCTGGCAGTTTGTTTACATTTTCATAGTACTGGTGTCAACTCCAAGAGGACATGGGTAATTTTCATCCATGAAGCCCAACCTACTTTTCCAGGCCCGGCAATAAGAAGCTGAGTAATATCTATGGCATGAATGAATGAATGAATGAATGAATCTATCTATCTACTTATCTTACATGTTTCAGTGCAATAATTACCATTTAAAGAACAGGTTACATTTTACATTTTATTTTTGTGTATGGGCACCTGCTTAATACTTAATAGTATCAGTGGCAGGAAAGAATGAATCAATCCACCTTATATGTTTTTTTTTTTTTTTTTTTTTAGTTTTTTGAGACAGGGTTTCTCTGTGTAGTCCTGGCTGTCCTGGAGCTCACTCTGAAGACCAGGCTGGCCTCGAACTCAGAAATCCGCCTGCCTCTGCCTCCCAAGTGCTGGGATTAAAGGCGTGCGCCACCAACGCCCGGCTACCTTATATGTTTTTTAATTATGTGTACATGAGTGCAGGTGCCCACGGAGGCCAGAGCTTTAGACTCCCCGGAACTGAAGTTACAGGCAGTTATGAGCTTCCCAGGGTGGGTGGGTATGGGGAGATGAACTCAGGTCTTCTGGCAGAGCAGTTAAATATTCTTTTTTTAAGATTTATTTATTTTGCCGGGTGGTGGTGGCGCGCGCCTTTAATCCCAGCACTTGGGAGGCAGAGGCAGGCGGATTTCTTAGTTCGAGGCCAGCCTGGTCTACAGAGTGAGTTCAGGACAGCCAGAGCTACACAGAGAAACCCTGTCTCAAAAAACCAAAAGAACAACAACAAAAAAAGACTTATTTATTTTATGTATGTGAGTACTTCAGACACCAGAAGAGGTCATCAGATCTCATTACAGATGGTTGTGAGCCACCATGTGGTTGCTGGGATTTGAACTCAGGACCTCTGGAGCAGCAGACGATAGGTGCTCTTAACCACTGAGCCATCTCTCCAGCCCTAAATATTCTTTTTTTCTTGTTGTTTGTTTTGTTGTTGTTGTTAAGACCTGGTCTCTTTATATAGTCCTGGCTGTCCTGGAACTTGAAATGTAGAGCAGAGTGGGCTTGAACTCACAGAAATCCACCTGCCTCTGTCTCCAGAGTGTATGCTGCTGCATCTGGCCACACTAGCCATCTTCAGAGCCAAGCTAGCTCTCCAGACCCTTCACTTTCCTTCCTCCTCCTCCTCCTCCTCCTCCTCCTCCTCCTCCTCCTCCTCCTCCTCCTCTTCTTCTCATTTTAAACTACATCCATCCATGTGCATCTGTACGTGAGGAGGTGCATCAGAGAACAGCTGCCTGGTGAGCAGATCCTATAGCGCTGGAGTTGCAGGCAGCTGTGAGCCCTCTGATGTGGGTTTTAGGGACAGAACTCGGGTCCCCTGCAAGAGTACCCAGCCTTAACCACTGAGCCACCTGACCAGCCTCTCCATCTTGTGTTCTGGGCCAGGGTCGCTCACAGAGTCTGCTGACAGACAGCCAACTGGCTAGATTGGTTGTCACAAGCTCCAAGGAGTTGCCTGGCTTTGCTCACAGGAGCGCGAGGGTTACACTTGGGAGTAGCGCACAGAGCTTTTACAGGACTGTTAGGGACCCAACGTGTGTCCCTCATGCTTACAGAGCAGACAGTTCACCCGCAAGCCGGGGGTGGGGGGCTGGGGGGTAGGGGGGTGGGGGTGGGGGGGCAGCACATAACAATTGTTTTAAAAAATGAAATAGCTGCATGGATATAATTTAACAACATAACTACTGTGTCAGTTCTGTTTAAAGTTACACACCTTAAATTAATAAATGAAAAGTAATAGTTTCCCTCACTGATGTTCTTCTAAGCAGAGTAATGTTTCTATGCATAATAACATTTCTGTACATGTTAATAAATTTACTTCTCAATCTCTGCGAAGTAAAATTAGCAATGTTATTCTATGAAAGATGAAAGATGAAACCTAGTCCAGAAGCTCTTAAGGGGCTGGAGAGATGGCTTGGCAGTTAAGAGCACTGGCTGCTTATCCAGAGGTCATGAGTTCAATTCCCAGCAACCACATGGCGGCTCACAATCATGTGCAATGGGATCTGATGCCCTCTGCTGTCATGCAGGTGTACATGCAAATAGAGTGCTCATACAAATTAATTAATTAATTAAATCTTTAAAAGAGAGAGAGAGGCTCATATCAGTAGTCTTAGCACCCATGAGTCAGGAACATTGTGAGTTCTGAGCCCTTCTAGGCTTCAGAGTAAGCCCCTATCTCAAAAATCAAAACATAAAGAAAACAAAAATCTCTTCAGAGCTGTTTGTGGTGGCATATGTTTATGGATCCAGGATTTGGGAGGTGGAGACAGGAAGATCATGAGTTTGAGGCTAACCTGGGCTACTTCGCCAGACTCTGTCTCAAAGGAAAGGAGAGAAGGAAGGTGCAGTGAGATAGCTCAGCAGACACGGGTGCCTGCCACCAAGCCTGACAACCTGAGTTTGGTCTCCTGGACCCACACAGTAGAAGGAGAGAATCAGCTCCCACAAGCCAACTCTGACTTCTATTCCTAAGCATGCATGTGCGAGTGTGCGTGCACGCGTGTGCACACACACACACACACACACACACACTCAGTTTTTTAAAAACCAAGTGTGGTGTTGTATACCTTTAATTTCAGCACTTGGGCCAGGCTGGGCTAAGAGGAGAGAACCAGTCATTACACAAATAAATAACAGGAAGGAAGGAAGGAAGGAAGGAAGGAAGGAAGGAAGGAAGGAAGGAGGGAGGGAGGGAGGGAGGGAGGGAGGGAGGGAGGGAGGGAGGGAAGGAAGGAAGGAAGGAAGGAAGGAAGGAAGGAAGAAAGAAAGAAAGAAAGAAAGAAAGAAAGGGAAGAAAGGAAAGAAAGATGACTGAAACAAATCAAATTTGCCAAGACAATGAAGATGTGTTCAAATGCACACATGCACATATGTGAAATACACAATGGAAACCGTCTTATCCTATCGTTTCCTTGATAGAAACTCTGGAAAAATTAGTTGATTTCAAAGCATATTTATGTGCTAGCATATCTAAGTGTAAGGGTCTCACTCAGTGTGTTAGTAGTCAATTCATATACCTCACCTTAGGATGCAAGTAGCTACCTGTCTATATCTTGTGGCAGGTCACTGAGATTGTTGCTGCTGATATCCAGCCACTGCAGACGACACATCCGCAGGACACAGATCGGAACGCTGGAGAACTTGTTCACGGAGATATCCACAAACGTCACTTGCTTCAAATTACTTAACTAGAAAGGAATAAGAGAAAGTTCTAATTACCCCCCCTGTGACTGTTAACCCTGACTGGTAACTTGACAGGATTTAGAATCGCCATGGAAACCAGTCTCTGGGCACATCTGGGAGGGAGGGATTGTGTAGATTGAGTTAATGGTGGTGGCTGGGCTGCCACGCCCTCTGGGCTGGGGTCCAAGGCTGCACACAGAGGAGAGGCAAGCCGAGCATCCGAGGCCATCACTCTCAGCTCGCCTATGCGGTAGGAATGACTACCTCAAGCGTGACTACCTCAAGCTCCGGCCACCACGGGACTTCCTGTCATGATGGGTGGTACCCTCGAAGTGTGAGCCACCGTAAAGCCCTCCTTCCGAGAGCTGCTTTTGTCAGGTGCTTTATAATGGCATCAAGACATGTCACTAATACACCTTGTGAAAATGCCAATTAGGATCAACGAATAATGTTTAGAACAATATTTCTTTCTCAAAAGCATCCATGAGTGTATGTAGGAAAGACCAGACGCTGTGTGCTTCAGAGCACCTACTCTGAAGCATTCTCTGTACTTCTTGCTGAGATCCTAAAGTAAGCAGCACACCAGCTGCCCTCGGGGAGCTGATATTTTCACAAAGAAGTAAAGCAACTAACTCCTGTAGTTAAGATTGACAAGTCTCAACTTCCAGGAAATGCAGAGTGAATTTGTCCAGCAGCATGATGGAGAAGAGGCGGCCAGGGGTCCGAAAGGACTGCACGGAGGACAGAAAACTGGAATTGGGTCTCCAGTGGGAAGCAGCATGTGCAAAGTCATGAAAGACAGAGTTCAAGCTCTTCTTGCTGCTGCCGTTGTTTTATTTCTTTGTTTGAGATAGGATCTTACAAGGTTTTTGTAGGGTCTTATAACAAAACCTTGGCTGTCCTGGAACCCGCAATGTGGACCAGGCTGGCCTCGAACTCACAGAGATCAGTGCGCGCCTCTGCTGGGATTAAAGGCACATGCCACCATGGCCAACTAGAAAGCTCAAGTCTTACAGAGTATGATGGTGTGACGAGAATTGCATCAGGCTTTGACAAGCCTTGAGGAAACCCACATTTGCAAGGCTCAGGTGCTATGCTATAAAGATCCCTTAATCTTGTCTGGCCTCAGAAGCTGAGCAGGCTGGGTTCTTCTGCTGTGGTTTCATATCCACAGTGATGTCTGCAAGGTGCCACCTCAAACACATGGAGAGATATATTTTACCTCAGTGCAAATCTATGAATCTTGAATAAAGTTGAACAGATGTTTCCTATTTGGAATTATTATGAATGTTTGGTAGCATACATGTTATGAAACATAAAAGCTTTTTCTTTTTCAACTTGCTTATTCGGAGAGTCCATGAATAAAATTAATCTCTCAAAGCACATTTGAGGGCCACCAAGATGGCTCAGTGGATAAGAGTGTTTACAGCCAAGCCTGACGATATGAGTTCGATCCCCAGAGCCTACATTATGGAAAGAAAACCAACTCCCAAGAGTTGGCCTCTGATTTCCACAAGCACCCACACACAGGGGCACATAAGACAAATAATGTCATAAATCTAAAGCACGGTGTTCAAAATTACTAGAAACACAGAGTTGGGCCAAAGTAGAAGGGAAGGGCGCCGGGCTCATGCCCATGTCATCAGTCCCTTCTTCACGGCGGCAAATACACTCCGTTGTTCTTGTCTGGAATTCTGGAAAATGAACGTGAAGGCAGCATGTGACAGTGAACGATCAGAGAGCTGTGCTGGGTGCCGGTCTAAGGCTCCGCGCAGGGCGCCAGGGTGTCAGACAGACAGAAGAAATAAAAACAAAACAAAAA
Organism: Apodemus agrarius; assembly: GCA_964023405.1. Lineage (NCBI taxonomy): Eukaryota > Metazoa > Chordata > Mammalia > Rodentia > Muridae > Apodemus > Apodemus agrarius. The sequence goes on along the minus strand of OZ030012.1, from coordinate 113,727,404 downwards.
TCTAAATCACCATCTCCTTTCCCTTTCCATAATAAATGTATTTTTGGGCTGTACAGTACTCTGAATGAAAATGGCCCTCCATGGCTTCTAGGCAGTAGCATTATTTGAAAGGATTAGGATGTCTGCTTTTGTTGGTAAGTGTGGCCATATTGGAGGAAGTTCTTATATCACTAGGGGTGGGTGCCGAAATTCCAGAAACTCCAGTCAGGCCCAGCGCTCACTTTCTCTTCCTGCAGTCTAGACGTAGAACTCTTGGCTCCTTCTCCAGCATGTCTGCCTGGATGCTGCCTTGCTTCCCACCATGATGACAATGGACTGAAACTCTGAACCTGTGAGCCAGCCCCAGTGAAATGGTTTCCTTCATAAGAGTTGCTATGGCTGGGATACACAGGAAGACCTTGTCTCGGAGAGAGACAGAGAGACAGAGAGAGACAGAGACAGAAATATAAAGAGACAATGACAGAAAGAAGAAGACAGACAGAGACAAAGATCTAATGTAAGAGTTTAATATCAGATTCAAAATAGCAGAAGAAAAGAATTAGAGAGCTGTAAGGCAGGCCAAGGACACTATCCAACGTCAAGTGATTTTAAAGGATAAAATCTGAGGATGGATACAAGGCTCAGCGGTCTAAAGCATGCAGAAGACCGGGGTTCCGTTGCCCACAGCCACACGTATAGCTCACAACCATCTGTAACTCCAGTTCCAGGGGACCCAGTGCTCTCTTCAGGCCGCTGAGAGCACCAGGCATGCATGTGGTGCACATATATACATACAGCCAAAAATAATCGCACACAGATAGATAACAGAGAGACAGACAGACAGGTGGGTAGGTAGGTGGGCAGGTGAGTGGGTACACAGTAGATAGGTAGATTGCTCAGGTCTCAGCAGCTAAGAGCACCTGCTGTTTTGCAGAATATCTGGGCTCAGTTCCCACCAACCACATATCTACCATCATCTCAAACACCAGTTCCAAGAGGTTCTGATGCCGTCTTCTGGTTACTGAGGGTACTGCACACATATGATACACATACATGTATGCAGGCAAAACATTTCATAGACATAAAATAAAAATAAATAAATTAGGGGCTGTAGAGATGGCTCAGCAGTTAAGAGTAGTGACTGCTCTTCTGAAGGTCCTGAGTTCAAATCCCAGCAACCACATACATGGTGGCTCACAACCATTCGTAATGAGATCTGACGCCTTTTTCCTGGTGTGTCTGAAGACAGCTAGAGTGAACTTAATATAACCATAAATAAATCTTAAAAAAAAAAAAGAGGGGGCTGGAGAGATGGCTCAGCGGTTAAGAGCACTGACTGCTTTTCCAAAGGTCCCGAGTTCAATTCCCAGCACCCACATGGTGGCTCACAACCATCCGTAATGAGATCTGACGCCCTATTCTGCTGTGTCTGATGACAGCTACAGTGTACTCTTATAAATAAATCTTGACGGGTGGTGGTGGCGCACGCCTGTAATCCCAGCACTTGGGAGGCAGAGGCAGGCGGATTTCTGAGTTCGAGGCCAGCCTGGTCTACAGAGTGAGTTCCAGGACAGCAGGAACTACACAGAGAAACCCTGTCTCAAAAAACCTTAATTAATTAATTAATTAATTAATTAATTAAAATACATAAATTAATTAATTAATTAATCTTGAAAAAATCTTTAAAAAAAACAAAAAAAGAAAAAAGAAATAAAGAACTCTTTAAAAATTTTAAATACATAAATAAATTCTTAAAGAAAAAACAAAATCCATAATACCTTCTGGACACCTTGTTCCTGTTATCATAAGGTCTATGGAAATGTTAATACACTAGACAAAGATCTCACTCTAAGAATAGAAATTATATAATGCATGTATATATATATTTGGGGAGACAGGGTTTCTCTGTGTAGCCCTGGCTATCCTGGAACTCACTCTGTAGACCAGGCTGGCCTCGAACTCAGAAATCCACCTGTCTCTGCCTCCCAAGTGCTGGGATTAAAGGCGTGCGCCACCACCGCCGCCCGGCCTATATATTATTTTTGAGATAGGGTCTCACGTGGCTCAGGCAAGCCTCCCAACTTCCTATGTGGCTTAGGATACCCCTAAACTTCCTGATCCTCCTGACGCCACCTTCAGGTTCTGAGGCTGCTGCTTGTGCCACCAAAGCCGGTTTTCACAAAGTTCTGGGATCATCAAGCCTACACAAGGCTTTGTACACCCTAGCTGGGCTCTACTTACTCGGCAATAGCCCTCGCCCTAGAAATACTACCTACCAAAGGAAGATGAAGCAGAAGAGCTCGATCTCGCACAAGATAGTTTTACTTTATGCCTATCTAATAGATGATATCTGTTATCTAAAATGGAGATCTTGATTTACTATTCACTGAGACGAGGCTGGAAATAAAGGAGTAAATCTTTTCTCATATGTCCTGACTGGCTGACATGGTCCTACAGATAGAACTTCAGAGATGCACTAACTTTAAAAACAGTCGTTAGATTCATTCTGTATTCATGGAAAAACACGATTTTAAATGATCATCTGATAAAGGGGAACAGAGAAAAATGAACAATTTTTATCACCAAATAAAACTCAAGGGATACCCTGTGCTAACAGAGAAAGGACCACAGTATCCTGCTGGGCATGGTTGTGGCTTGCAAAGCTGTTCCAAAGCACCGGCTGTTCTGAACACTGTGTGTGAGGCGGTGCCTGTAACCAGCCTCTCAGCTCACCCTGCATGAGCTTGGCAGTGTCACCGGCAGGACGCACCGCTGCTCAGATCCACGCATGCTCTAATGCTCCAGTCCACGACTCCATCGCCACTCAGACATTCAGAGTGGCGGTCAGTTACATCGCTTTCTCTGTCTTGCTCCCATGTCCCTTATGCAATCCTTAGACAAATCCTTCAGAGAACACTCAGTATCTGACTCTGTATCTGACCTCCGTTGTTTGTCCCGGCACACCCTAATTCAAGACCGTGTCGGCAGTCTTTTGCAAGTGAGCAATCCTTTCTTTTAATTCCCCAGACTTTAACACCCAACACAGACGTACAGTGGACTATAACTTAATTCAGGATATCTCTATCGTCTATGCTCAGAGTTTTTCCCCCTACGTTAATGAAACATACATTGTATCTCTACAAGTTTTTCTTTCTGGAAAGCTCATGTAACATTTTTTTTTTAAATCTGGTGTTCCTCAGATTCTTCATTTATGTCATAATATATATGGAGTTAAGTGAAAAGTTTAATTTTCCCAAGACTCTTTTTTTTTAAAGATTTATTTTATTTATCTGAGTACACTGTAGCTGTCTTCAGACACACCAGAAGAGGGCGTCAAATCTTTTTACAGATGGTTGTGAGCCACCATGTGGTTGCTGGGAATTGAACTCAGGACCTTTAGAAGAGCAGTTGGTGCTCTTAACCACTGAGCCATCTCTCCAGACCCCCAAGACTCTTTATTAAATTGGTTGTCCTGTCTCTATTAAATTATTTGGGTGGTTCTGTTGAAAGTTTAATTGATTTTAAATATAATATAGTTAGACATGGTGATACACACCTTTAATCCCAGTATACACAGCAAGTTTCAGGCCAGCCAGGACTCTATAGTGATACTCTATGATACTCTATCTCAAAATCAAATTATAATATATATATATGTATACATATACATATATATATATATATAAAATAGAGGTTTGTCTCTGCAATCTCAATTCTGTCTCATTTTTCTGTCTATCTGCTGTATGCCTTTACTTTAATTCTTTGCTGTGACTTTATGGTAAGTTTTAAAACCGCATCTCTAGTTCTGTCCATTTTCTTTAAAAAAAAAGATTTATTTATTTTATGTATAAGAATACACTGTAGCTGTCTTCAGACACACCAGAAGAGAGTATCAGATCCCATTACAGATGGTTGTGAGTCACCATGTGGTTGCTGAGATTTGAACTCAGGACCTCTGGAAGGTCAGTCAGTGCTCTTAACCACTGAGCCATCTCTCCAGGCCTAGTATTGTCCTATTTCAAAGTTGCTTGCCAACTCATATTTCCATGTAAAGCTTATAAACAACAACAACAACAATAACAACAACAAAATAATAATAATAATAATAATAATAATAATAAATACTAGAGGTTTTAGTAAAGGTTTCTCCCAGTACAGATCACTCCATGTCATAAGTTAAATAAAAGCATGTCCTAGGGCAGAGCGCTTGTTTCTTACCTCAAAGGGGAGCTCCATCAGGTCCAGGTTCCCAGAACAGTCCAGTCTCTCCAGATTCTCACAGTCTCCTAGCTCCGGGGGAATACTCTTCAAATGGTTGAAACTCACATTGAGTTCTTTCAGGCTCTTCAATCGACCTGGCCACACAAAATGTCAGCGCCCATTGAGTGGGTCCTTCAAAGTCTTTTCTTTGGGGGGGGGTATTTTTCGAGACAGGGTTTCTCTGTGTATCCCTGGCTGCCCTGGAACTCACTCTGTAGACCAGGCTGGCCTGGAACTCAGAAACCCTCCTGCCTCTGCCTCCCAAGTGCTGGGATTACAGGCGTGCGCCACCACTGCCCGGCAATCAAAGTCTTTTAAGATCAGAAGCAAGCTGGGCATGGTGGCACAGTGCTCAGAAGACAGAGGAAAGCAGATCTCTGTGAGTTCCAATGCAGCCAGATATGCACAATGAGACTCTCAAAAACGAACAGAACAGAGACAAATCCCAGGGGTGAAACCTTCACCTAATGACAGGGAGCCCAGACATATGTCAGCGAGTGCCTCTATTTCTACTACTGAAACTACGAAAGCAAAATGATCACAGTCATACATAATGAGCCTGTCTCCAAAGCTTTATAAGGTCTGTATCTGCCTCAAAAAGAAATTCGAGCCGGGCAGTGGTGGCGCACGCCTTTAATCCCAGCACTTGGGAGGCAGAGACAGGTGGATTCCTGAGTTCGAGGCCAGCCTGGTCTACAGAGTGAGTTCCAGGACAGCCAAGGCTACACAGGGAAACCCTGTCTCGAAAAAACAACAACAACAACAAAAAACAACAACAAAAAAAAAAACAAAAAAAAACAAAAAAAAAAAAACAAAAACAAAAAGAAATTCGAAGAAAAGGAAAAACCAAAACAAACCAAACAAAACAACAACAGTAAGGTGTGCAGACATAAAGCAATTCTGTGTTTGTATTTCCAGGGCTCTTTATTAGCTGTCTGCTCATCTTAGGCACGTCCGGCTTTAGCAGAAGCATTCCGAACCTTAGTTCTTTCATCCCTGCGGACACTAAAGTTTAGGTGTGCATTAGTTACTTTTCTGTTACTGTAATAAAATATCATGACCGAAAGCAACTTGGCGAAGATAGTTTGAGGTTGTAACGACTTGGTGTTTGAGCACCTGGCTGCTCTTCCAGCGGTCCTGGGTTCATTTCCCAGCATGCACGGGGCAGCTAATAAACCCAATGCAACTCCATTTCTAGGGGATCCAGCACCCTTTTCCGACCTCTTCAGGCACTGCATGCATGTGGCGCACAGTCGCCTCTACCGACAAAACACCGTTATGCATAAATAACATGTTAAAAATCAAAAGGGAAAAAACAAAAGGCTTATTTGGGTTTACGGTTCCATAATAGCTGAAAGCCCATGACACGGAAGCAGAAGCAGGAAGCTAGCTGATCACATGTCCTCCCACCGCAGGAAGTAGAACAAATCTAGACCCTCAAAGCCCGCCCCCACTGACATACTTCCTCCCGCAGAGCTCCACTTCCAAAAGGTTCCACTTCTCTGGCACCGGGCCACCAACAGGGACCAATGTTCCTCACTCAAACCACCTCAAGGTGTGAAGGGGATCTGTCCTGCGTATAGCCTGGGTCAAACCAGGCACCCTTGGTGTGCAAACCCCGTGAGAGCTGGATCACAGGCCCTGATTGTGAGGATCTCGGCAGTTCCTAGGATAGCAGAGACTGCGGTACCTGCTGGTGGACTCTATCTAACAGTGTGAGCTAGATACAGAAGTATGCACAAAGTTCTGCGTGTGTGAATGACTAAAAGGAACACGCGGTTTACAGACCACATGTAATGCACCATGCATTTTTTACATCTGCATTCTTTTTTTTTTAAAGATTTATTTATTATTATATGTAAGTACACTGTAGCTGTCTTTGGATGCACCAGAAGAGGGCATCAGATCTCTTTACGGGTGTTTGTGAGTCACCATGTGGTTGCTGGGATTTGAACTCAGGACCTTTGGAAGAACAGTCAGTGCTTAGCGCTCAGCCATCATCTCTCCAGCCCCATACATTCTTTCAATTATGATATGTCATGCTTCCCAAAGAATATATAAGTCAAATATATAAGTCAAACGAGGTGTGAACACATCCAAGAGAACAGGAAAATTTCAGAATGACCAAAAAATGCTGTCTTCTAGTTCTGATTCTATTTTAATTTTTATTTTATTTGTTTGTTTGTTTGTTTGTTTGTTTCTTTGGTTGGGGTTTTTTTGGGGGGGGGTTTGGTTTTTTTTTTTTTTTTTTTTTTTTTTTTTTTGAGACAGGGTTTCTCTGTGTAGCCCTGGCTGTCCTGGAACTCACTCTGTAGACCAGGATGGCCTCGAACTCAGAAATCCACCTGCCTCTGCCTCCCAAGTGCTGGGATTAAAGGCGTGCGCCACCACGGCCCAGCTAATTTTTATTTTATTTGTATGTGTATGTGCATGCACCACATACATGCAGGGGTCTTTGGTGTTAGAAGAAAAGGACATCAGATCATCCCTGAAACTGGAGTTACGGGCAATTGTCAATTACCATGTAGGTGCTGGGAATCAAACCTAGGTCCCCTTAGCTGCCTAGTCATCCCTTCTGCCCCCCTAATTCTGATTCTTGTTGAAAATATAGACAGCCAGTTCCAACCCAGAAACTATCGTAAGAATAAATACATAATAATACTCCAAAAATCTCAAGGACTTTATAATAACAGAATGAGGTTCCCAGTACTTCAGTGTTGATGAATTTACCCACCCTGTACAGCACAATCTCCTTACTACAGTTAAGGAAATACAAGAGTTGGTTGGCTTGCCGGGCAGTGGTGGCTTATGCCTTTAACCCCAGCATTTAGGAGACAGAGGCAGGCGGATTTCTGAGTTCCAGGCCAGCCTGGTTTACAGAGCGAGCTCCAGGACAGCCAGGGCTACACAAAGAAACCCTGTCTCAAAAACAAAACAAACAAACAAACAAAAGGAGTTGGTTGACTGAATGACTGCTCAACTCACACACTGGCCTCCTGTGATGATCTTGCTTGCTGCCCTCCTCCCCACCCCCACCCCACCCCAGTGTCCATCAGTGCTAGGGGCACATGCATGTGGGAATCTGGGGACAGATCCAGAGGCCAGTGCTCTCCTTCCGCCACGTGGGAACTGGGGATTGAAGTCACTTGTCAGTCCTGGCAGTCAACACCTATATCTGCTGAACCGTCTTGCCAGGGCACCTTGTAATCTTCAAACCCTGTATATAACAAAGTCCCGGGCCAGACAAGGCCTCTGATAAACTGTCCAGTGACTCCCAGGCTAGCGTCCTAGGACACGTGAGGGCGGGACCAGTCCCAGGAGTGTTCAGCCTTTTGACATTGGGACATGGCAATGCCATCTGCAAAGTTCAAGAATCAAGCAGTGAGGTTCTAAAAGAAAACTCTCATAGTGTTTTAAGTTTTTGATGTTGTCTTGGACCACATTCATAGCTTCCCTGGGCCTGGTGCAGCCCAGAGACCATGAGCTGGACAAATGTGTGCTCATTCCTCAGACCCCAAGCGAAGAAAGACATCAATAATCATCGTAATCTTCATTTTAAGAAGATTTAACCCAGCCAGCGGTGGTGGCGCACACCTTTAATCCCAGCACTTGGGAGGCAGAGGCAGGCGGATATTTCTGAGTTCCAGGCCAGCCTGGTCTACAGAGTGAGTTCCAGGACAGCCAGGGCTACACAGAGAAACCCTGTCTCGAAAAAAAAAAACAAACATATCAATGGATGACTATATAGACATGATTATTTTATCCTGCCTTTACAATAACCTTGTTATTAACGTGTCTCTACTTCTCTGCCTCCCAAGTGCTGGGATTAAATGCATGCACCACCACACCTGGCAACAAAATAATTCTTAAAGTGTTGCCTTCAGGTTTCTAAGCAGCTGCCGAATATCCATCGATGCTGAATCGTGCAGAGAGATCATGGTGCTTCATGTCCCAAAGGGAACAAAGTCATGAGGAACGGCGGCTCTGGGAACAGGGAAACCGCTGAGGGACCCCCAGGAGCAGGGGGAGAAGGAAGCGGGGTGTCTGCACTGTGTCACCTGCCGATGACACGAAGCCGATGTCACCTGCCTGCTTACCGCCAACGACCAGATTCCCATCGAGGAACCTACCAATTTCAGCTGGAAGACATGTGATTTGGTTTTTTGCCAAATCCAAAATTTTCATGGCTTGAAACAGCTCAATGTACGTCGGAATGATCTGAATGAGGGTGTTGTGAATGTACCATTCTTTGAGGTGTGTCTGTTCCTTCAGTGAATCAGGCAGCTCCTGAAACAGAAGGACAACATCAGTCAGAGGCAGCTCCTTGGTGTGTGCCAAGCCTGACAGGCCAAGGGTTTATTTAAAATATGAATGGCATGTGAGAACATCAGAGGCAAACTGCAGCCATCTCTACAGAAGCCAATGGCGGTTGTTATTAATATCACAATAGCAGATCAGCCTTACTTCAATATTAAAATCAAATCCTAGTCAGGGGGAGATAAAGCAAAAGAAATAAATTGGAGGGCCAGTGGAATAGCTTACCAAGCAAAGGTGCTTGCCACAGTCTGACAACCAGAGTCCGATCCCTGGAACCAACTTGGGGGACAGAAAGAACCACCACCGCAAAATAGCACACACACATCTCTCTCTCTCTCTCTCTCTCTCTCTCTCTCACACACCCACACACACACACACACACACACACACACACACATCACACACACATATATCACACACACATACATCACACACACATCTCTCACACACACACATACATAACACACACACACACACACACACACACACACACACACATACACACACACATTCTGGTCCAGTAAGATGGCTCACTGGGTACACACCAAACCTGACAGCCTGAGTTCAGTAGATAGGCACCCTCTGTGTACCTACTGAGTTCAGTAGATAGGCACCCTCTGTGTACCTACTGAGTTCAGTAGATAGGCACCCTCTGTATAACCTACAGATCCAAATGATGGAAACGCAAAAGGAAAGTAGCAAGGAGGCTCATGGGATAATCCTAGTCTGAGAGAACTGTAGCTCACAGAACATCCACTGAGGTAGTTCTCGCCACAGCCCCAGGCACACAAGAGGGGCTCGTGCCTGAAGCCATGGATCAATCCCCAGCAGGGGAAAAAAAGGAACAGTTTTTTTTTCAATGCATACAAATGGAGCATTCATTTGGCCAAGGCTACAAGCTCAACCTCTGCCTCAGCACAACCATGGTGCCCACTGATTGCAGACAGGCAGGCAGCAGGCAGGCAGACACCTCGACTCACCGTCCACTGCGTCCCCGAAAGTTCAAACACAAACGGACTGCTCCGTGTGCCTCTGTCCTTGACGCGTGCGCTCTGCCTGGCGAGCGAGTTCCTCTCTATCTTTTCCAGGAGCCTTGTGCTGGTGTCCACGAAGCCGTTCTTGCAGTACTCCGCCTGAGGCACGCCCTTCCTCCGGCACTCGGCCACAAAGTCCCACTCCTCCTTTATCCTAAGACAGGAAGCAGAACACTAGTTATTTCCTGGGGAAATAAGCAGCCGCGACCCTCCACTTCCCTGGAACCTGGTTTCCCACTGTGGGCCTATCGAGGAGGCACAGTCCTGACCTCTCCTTCCTGCCGCCAGGGATGCTGGGAAATCTGAGGGCCCCCCCCCCCTTCTGTACATCACCAGTTGCCATGACTAAAAGATGAGCTGAGTTAGATGGAATCTTGGCTAAACCTCCTACTGGTGTTAGCTAAGCCTTTGCTTCAGTGTGGTCTCTTCTGAACTAGTCCGGCGTCATGTCTACCTTTGATTCCACATCGCCACATTTCTGTGCATGACTCCCTGGGTCTGTCGGCAAGTGTCACCTTCTTGTTTGTCTTGAGTCAGAGGCTCCTACAGCCCAGTCTGGCCTTGACCTCACTTTGCAGGACTACAGGCTCCAGATCCTCCGGTCCCCACCTCCCAGATGCTGGGATTGCAGGCGGATGTTGCCTCTCTGTGTAAACATCACTTTCCCAGTGCTGGGGAGAAGCCGCCTTAGATGTCATGAAGGAGGATCAGGAAGACTTTCAATAATTGACACAGCTCCAAAGGTTTCGATCACGGGAAGGAGAGCTCTGAGGATCATGAGTTTAATGCCACCCTCTGAAACACAGGTGGCCGGAGGACAACTCAGACTCATTTCTCTCCCTCCGTCATGCAGGTCCTAGGGATCAAACTTAGATCCACAGATACAGCAGTAATGGCCTCTTTCTGCAGAGACATCCCCCTGCCTCAGCTTTTCTTGCTTCTGAAACCGAATCTGAAGGCTGATCCAGGCAACCTAATGAGAGGGTAGACCTTGGGTCCTGTGTCTTCTCTTCCTTCCTTTTTCTTTTTCCTTTTTTTTTTTTAAGATTTATTTATTTTATTTATATGAGTACACTGTAACTGTCTTCAGACACACCAGAAGAGGACATCATATCCCATTACAGATGGTTGTGAACCACCGTGTGGTTGCTGGGATTTGAACTCAGGACCTCTGGAAGAGCAGTCAGTGCTCTTAACCGCTGAGCCATCTCTCCAGCCCCTACATTTTATTCTTATTGTGTGTATATGTATATGTGTATGCCATATTTGTATATGATGAGCTTTTGTTTCTTTGCTTTTTTTTTCTTCAAGACAGGGATTCTCTGTAGGTCTGGCTGTCCCAGAACTTGCTCTGTAGACCAGGCTACCCTGGAACTGAAGAGATACACCTGCCTCTGCTGTCTGCGTGCTGGGTTAAAAGATACTCCACCACCACCGGGCTCCATGTTTGTATCTATGAAGCTTGGTTACAGAAGGTCGTTAACAGGCCAAGCTGGGTGCTGGGACCTGAATTTGGGTTCTCTGAGAGCAGCAGGCACTTTGAATAGCTGAGCTGTCTCTTCAGCTCCTCAACATAGTGGTGTGTGTGTGTGTGTGTGTGTGTGTGTGTGTGTCCGTCTGTCCTGCTTGTCTGTGTGTGAATGGACTGTATGTAGCGCCCACATACACAGAGGCCAGAGGCCAGCATCAGACACCCTGTGGCAGAAACTACAGGTGGTCGTAAGTTGAACCCTGGACCTCTGTCTGCAAGAGCAGTGAGTGATCTCAGTACTGAGCCATCTCCCCAGCCACTCAACGTAGCTTTTTGTACAGAACTCTTTTACTTGCACTTCAGGAGCTTCTGGTAGTCAGATTGCATCATTTCGGTTCAAGTGAATCTCACCTAGAATTCAGCGCATCACGCAAAAGCGGAAGTGTGTGAAGAAAGTGCTTAGCGGGAGCTTCGGCGGGTTGGTGAGCAAGCTCGGTGAGGACGAGGACGGCTAAGTGGCCTCTGCACTGTGCAGTACAGAGGGATTTCTATACCGTCTCTGCCCTCCTTGGGCCCAGCCCAGCGTCCACAGTATGGAATTCCTCATAACTTTGGGTGTCTCTGCTGAAGTGCTTATGGCTACAGCACCGAGGTCATGCCGTCTATGGAGGAAGGTAGCCCTGACAGCGGGAGAGCCCAGCGAGAGGCCCCTCCACCACAGCACAACGCGACCTGCCTGAGCGCTCACTCCCACCAAGCTCAAATAACGGCCACCAGAATGTACTTCTCCAGGGCGCTCTTCTCCAGCCTCTCCGCCTCCTTCTTCTGCCATGCTCTGTGCTTCTTGACACGGGTTTCCCATAAGGCTCTGACGACAGAGATGTCAAACACGACCACTTTGTGTCCCATGTGGGGAGCAGCATAAAGTTACCTAGAAAAGACACGTGGGTCAGCTCCATATGCACATAGACTGGGCTTTTCAAACACATATTTTTTTTTTGTTTTTTATTTTTTGTTTTTCGAGACAGGGTCTCTCTGTGTAGTCCTAGCTGTCCTGGAACTCACTCTGTAGACCAGGCTGGCCTCGAACTCAGAAATCCGCCTGTCTCTGCCTCCCAAGTGCTGGGATTAAAGGCGTGCGCCACTACACCTGACTCAAACACATATTTTTTAAAGATTTATTTGTTTATTTATTTATGTATTTACTTAATGTGTATGAGTACACTGTAGCTATCTTCAGACACACCAGAAGAGGGCATCAGATCCTGTTACAGATGGTTGTGAGCCACCATGTGGTTGCTGGGAATTGAACTCAGGACCTCTAGAAAAACAGTCAGTGCTCTTAACCACTGAGCCATCTCTCTAGCCCTCAAACATATATATGTACATATATATATATTGGTTTTATCAAGACAGGGTTTCTTGGTGTAGCCCTGGCTGTCCTGGAACTCTGTAGACCGGGCTAGCCTCGAACTCAGAAATCCGCCTGCCTCTGCCTCCCAAGTGCTGGGATTAAAGGCGTGCACCACCATGACCCGACAAAGATTTTTTTTTTTTTTTTTTTTTTTTTTTTTTTTTTTTGGTTTTTCAAGACAGGGTTTCTCTGTGTAGCTCTGGCTGTCCTGGAACTCACTCTGTAGACCAGGCTGGCCTCGAACTCAGAAATCCACCTGCCTCTGCCTCTGCCTCCCGAGTGCTGGGATTACAGGTGTGCGCCACCACGCCCTGCTTCCGACAAACATTTTTAAAGTGTGTGTGTGTGTGTGTGTGTGTGTGTGTGTGTGTGTGTAGTATATGTGTGTGGTGTATGTGTGTGGTGAATATGTATGGTGTTTGTGTGTGTATGTGGTGGATGTAATGTGTGTGTATGTGTGCGTGTGTGTGTGTAGTATATGTATATGTGTGTGTGTATGTGTGTGGTGAATGTGTATGGTGTTTGTGTATGTGTGTGGTGGATGTAATGTGTGTATGTGTGCATGCATGTGTAGGTGTGTAGGTGTGTGGGTGTGAGTACAGGTACCTAAGGAGGCTTTGGCCTCAGATCCCCATGGAGCCAGTGTTAACAGGTGCTTGTGAGCCATCTGGTACAGGTACTGGGAACAGAACTCACATCATCTACAGAAGTGTAATTTCTGTCTTGTTGTGGACACAACAAAGGCAAATGGGAATGATGGACATTTCCAGAGACAGAGCTTACTACTGAGGTCAAAACAAGAACAGCATAAAAGCCTCACTATGTTCTCCCGCCATGAAGGGTCCCTGGCTCAACACCAGCAGCCAAACACTTGTCCTCTGACTTTCAGATTTATGTTATGGTGCATGTGCAACCTATACACACACACACACACACACACACACACGCACACGCACACGCACACGCACACGCACACATGCACGCAACCAGCAGAAGCAGCAGCAACAACAACAACAATAATAATAAATAATATTTTAAATGAAAATAGTCAGGCGGTGGTGGCGCACGCCTGTAATCCCAGCACTTGGGAGGCAGAGGCAGGAGGATTTCTGAGTTCAAGGCCAGCTTGGTCTACAGAGTGAGTTCCAGGACAGCCAGGGCTACACAGAGAAACCCTGTCTCAAAAAAACAAAAACAAAAACAAAAACAAAAACAAAAAGAAAATAAAGAAAATAAAAACTTTTAAAGAAACAACCAAAATGCCAAAGTAAAGCTAACTGCACCTAAGTAGGGTGAGCAGCTGGAAGAAGCTTCCTGGGGTGTAGGCAGAGAGTGGGGTGAAGAACGACACGGCTGTATCAGCAGATCAGAGTCTTTTTTAATTTATTTTACATACATAAGTGCTCTATCTTCATGCACATGGGAAGAGGACATCAGATCCTATTAGATGGTTGTGAGCCACCATGTGGCTGCTGGGAATTGAACTCAGGACCTCTGGAAGCGCAGCCAGTGTTTTTAACCGCTGAACCACCTCCCCAGCCCGACAGATCAGACTTTTAAACTTTCCTTATTACTTTATATGTATGCGTGTTCTGCCTGTATCTATGTCCGGGCACCATGTGCATGTAGTGCCCATGAAAACCAGAAAGCAGAAGGTTGAATGAGGTCCCTCTACACTTCCCTAGTCTTCGGGCCGTAGAGGAGAGTATCAGAGCATGTGCACACAGGGATAGAGTTCAGTTCAGCATGCGAATCAGACATCTGTGTTGAACAAACCGCTAAGGAGTCACAAGAGGAAGGAAGCCAAGCAGACAGCGTGGAGAACTGGAGGGTGGGGTGGGGCTGGTGTTGGGAGTGAACAGGGACACCACCAACGTATAGGCTCAGTTGGCAAACGTTCATGCCTCCACCCACAACAATCGGAACAAATTCCGATGATGTCAGCGTCTCTTTACAAAAGCAATGGCTCCCCGGAGCCAGAGGGCATGACTGGAAAAATGTGTCCCCTGGCACCGGAGCTCTGGTCTCCACTCAGAGTCATATGCCGGGGGGAGGACTCAGGTCACCTAGTCCTCTGCCTGGTCAAACGATGATAAGTTGGTCTGTCACGGGCTTAGGGGGCCTGGAGGTGAGGAGTGGTACCTCGGAGCATCATGGGAAAGATCTGGAAGAGGGAGGAGGGAGTCCAACACCTATGATGCCAAGCCATTTGGCACTCCCTTTGCCGGATTCGGAGAGAGGCAGGAGTAAGGAAGAGAGGGAACAGAGTAGAGTTGAGAGACAGAAAGCAGGTGCCAGGGAAGACCCGAATGCTCAGAGGGACAGACTGGCTTCCTGTGGCAGGAATGACGCCATCCTAAAGAGAGAGATACTAGTGCCTCTTACCTTTGACTATCAGATTATGAAACAGTTGATCTTCTCCCTAAAATTGAAATTTCTCCCAGTAATATCATGCTGGGAGAAAGAAATGGTCGAAACCTGGTCCCAGCCAAAAGAGGAACCTGTATCTCTTATGATTTCGCACAGTTCTGACAGTTGGTCAATTAGTGTTGCAGCAGAGATTGGAGCCCAAACAATAACAATGGGCAGGGTCACATGACCAGGACGGTTTATCTGTGCTACACCATCTTACCTTCCATTTAAACCTCAACCGAGTGCACACTGTGAAAATGGACTCGGGAGCAGGGTCACTTGGAAACTCTTGTTCTATTTCCAATACAGCCACTCTGGATCTCCTTCCTCTGCTCTGCACTGGTGACTGTTTACCTGGCCTACCTAGGACAGCAGCTGAGCCCACCTTGTTGCATCTGGGACCCAGGTTCTGTCCCTAACAACTCTGATAACAGCCCACCCGCCTCCCTGTAACTTCCACAGGCTCGGTCTAGGTGCGTCCTGTGTGGGAAGATGCCCTGCCACTTACTGAGCTTGCTCTGAGAGAATGCCCGTGGCCAATAGAAACTGAACAGGATAGGGATTAGTGGAGTGGGGGGTTTGCTGTACTCCACATCTGGAAGGCAGACGGAGTTTTCCAATAGAACAGTGAGGTAGCCAGAGGCTAAGGTTTAAAGTAAGATCAGAATAACCACCACTACACTTCAGATAGATTATAAACGGAATCACATTTTATGCTGTCAGATCTGTTTCCCTTGGAACATTTGATTATTGTTATGTCGTTAAGCTAGAAGCTCATGTCAGGAGAGACAGAGGACACAGAAAGGACCAAGAGGACAGGGACTGAGTCAGATGGCCCAGGCTGGAATCCTGCCTCCTGGTTTACTGGTCACAAGTCCCTAAGGACAGAGCGGCTGGATTCTCCTGTAGGCAAAATACAACCACAGCACCCAGCTCCCTTGCTTAATGAGGGAGCACCCTGTGATCAGTGGGTAAATCGCTGCTTAAATGAGACCTGCCACATAGTAAGGCTTGGGGAGAGGGGGGAGCAATTATTTAAAGAAATTAAGACAGACCATTGATCAACTAAATGTAAGATCTAAACAAGAGGTGAGAGTTGGGGTGTGGCGCAGTTGGTAGAATACAGGGCATGCAGGAAACCCTAGGTTCCTTCCCTACCCTAGACTACCTGAGACCCTGTCTCAGAACAAGCAGCCAAACTGGCACCAGAGGTCCGTGGGCATTAAGGGGCTTTTCCCCATTCGACTCGGTTAGCGGGTTCTACACCCCAAGCCCTGGGCTGTTTACAGAGCTGGACAATTCTCCTTTGGATCTCCAGTCACTTAGCCACTCCTGTCCCAACCACACCAGGGGGCGCACGAAGCTTTGTGAAAAGAAAGACCACTTCTCCAGCCCTCCCTCCCTGTTGTTGTCAAGTATATTTTCCAAGGACCAGAAGAGGGCACAAACAAAGTTGATTTATCGCCCCCTGGACCGCACCTTAGAGCTCATTCTTGGGCACAGGGGGAAGGGGGAGGGGTCCGCTCGAAGGAATCAAAGGATTCCTGAGGACCTTGATCCTCCAGCAGACTGAGGGCGCCTGCGCGCCCCACGTGCTTTCTGTCTCCCCACTCAACTGTGGTTCTTGAACTAAGCACGGGTCAAAGCCTGGTCCTCTCCGAGTGCTTAGATGGTGGCTGACTGGAGCTCACCGCACACCTGGTGAGGTCGTAAACAGCCAAAGCGCACAACGCGGGCTCAGCGACAGTACCCTAAGCAGCCGCGACGTCCCCCTCCCCAACTCCACTGCGCAGTCGCAGACAGGCGCTCCCACCACCCCGCCGCTGGGACCGAGACCACCCGCTACTCACCTTCCCTGTGCGAGTGGGCGCTGATAGTCCCCGGTCGCGGCCGCCACGCTGTAATCCGTTTTCGATGCTGTTTACCCCCGCAGAGCAACACCCCCCGCGGAAGGGCTACCGTGCCTGTGCGCTAACAGGCTATATTTGTAAGCGGATAATATGATCTGGAGGACATGTGCTGATAAACTATCTATCTATTCTATGTGACTCAGCCTAGCAGGAGACAAAACAGATCTGGTCGGGGAGGGCTTGGCACCCGGGCACAGCAGGATCCCCTGCGCGCTTCCACGGAAGGCTGGTTTTTCCGCAGCAAAGAAAGCCTGGGAGAAGAGAACACAACAGGGCCGAGGGGAAAGCATTCTGAGGTCTCAAGACTAGGAGCCAAACAAGAGACAGGATTAGAACGACCTTAGGAAGGGGTCAAGGATGTGTTAAAAAACGTTGTCAGCAATGTTTGGAATAATACATTGAAAGTCTAGATTTCATCTCCATATGGTTTTCGTCTGTTGATTGCTTTTCGTTGTATCCTTAAATGCAATAGTTTACTCTTTAGAGAGAGCTTGCTACCCGGGGAAATAGTCTTGCCGATTGATGGCAGACTCGGGAAAGACACCCAATAAATAATGAAACTCCAGTCTGCTCCCAGGAATCCAGCTGGTTATAACAGCTAGGGCTACACATACACACACACACACACACACACACACACACACACACACACACACCTTGGTTTGAACCTGGAGCAGACCCATTATACCTGTACTTGGGAGGTAGAGAGTCAGGAGATCAAGGTCACCCTCAACCGAGAATGCTACAAGGCCAACCAACGCCCTGCCCCACATCTCCACCCCACTTCCCTCAAATAATAAACAAGGTGACCCACACATGTAATCCCAGCATTCCGGAGGTGGGTGCAGGAAGATCAGAAATTTAGGCTCAGCTACATCTGAAGTTCAAGGCCAGTCTCGGCTCTTTGAGACCCAGTCTCAAAATTCAAACAGACCCCCCAAAGCTGAGCGTGTATTCTCACGCCCTTTAATCTCAGCATTGCCTGATATGCATGATGCCCCGGATTCAATCCCTAACATTACAACAATAATACTATTTCGAGAATACACTCATACTAAAAAAATAATAATTTGTCATTAATCTGAAATTAACATCCAACTGAATAGCCTATGTTTTATCTGTCAACCCTCACACCAAGCTGCCAGGATCTGGCTCAACTCTAGAGCCATATCTTTAATAAGCTTTACCAGATGCCAACAACGCTGGCCCAGGACCACATGGTGAGAAGCAGGAATTAGCATAATTGGCACAGTGGCAGCCAGGGTGGCTTCTGGCTGACCAACCTGACCAAGCACCTCTGCCTCAGGAGGTCCTAACTCCAGGGCAGGGTCCGGGTCTGTGTTTCCACGTTTTTTTTTTTGAGGTTGCCGAGAGGTATTTTAAAATACGCTTATGTAAGGAATTGTCCGTACTGCACTAAACTCACTTGTACAGACTGCCACGTCACTGGGTTAGGCGTGTCCTAAGAGATCTCCCACGCTGAGGGAGGGCAAGCAGTGCACACCTGTGAGCCTAACTCTCAGGAGGTAATGGCCCAAGAGTCAGAGGTTTGAGGCTATCCTAAGCTTGTTAGCCTGGGCTATATACGACCCTGCTGAGGCAGGCAGACACACACACACACACACACACACACACACACAAACACACACAAATCTTGCAGCTTCTGAGCTCCCAGCATGCACCAGGTAGCCCTGTGCCCTGTGGTACTCACTTCCCCATGTCCTCAAAACCAGAAACAGCCCAAAATATCCACTGATAACAGAGCTTCTTCATGACTAGCCCAGCTAGAATCCAAGAGAGTAAGACCTTTTAAGGCAGCGTTTCTCAACGTGTGGGTGACCCCAGGGACTTTAATAAGTACAATCCTTTCACGGGGGTTGTCTAAGACCATCAGAAAACACAGATATTTGCGTTACAATTCATAACTGTAGGCAAAATTGCAGTTCTGAGGTAGAAACAAAATAACGGGTTGGGAGTCAGGACAACGTGAGGGTTGAGGGTGGCAGCATTAGGAAGGCTGAGAACCTCTATTTTTAGGCCTTCAGCTCGGCTCACAGTCTCTGCTGAAGCGTCATCCACAGACTAAGCTTCTGCCTCTCTGTGAGGATACAACCGCACTAAGCTCCCTTCCGAAGGGGCTCTGCCCCCAAGCACACCCGGATAACTCAAAGCATTCCTCAGGTCTTCGGAGACTGTGGCTCTTACTGGAACATGAGTCACGTGCACGGCAAGGCTTTTTTCCAGGAAAAATCTCTGATGTCCCTCACCTGACCTCCCTCCCTTTATGATGCACGTACAGAAGAATGAAAAGTGTTCTGAACACCGCGTGGGAGCTAGTGTCAAGGGCTCGTGGCCTCACATCTGCGGCTAAAACTCCGGACAACCTGGGCTGATGGTGGTCCTCATGGGTCATCGCTGCGCTCCTGAACAGTGTGCAAATGTGCTACAGAGCAATGGAGAGTTCACCTTCATTGTCAGCTTGACTGGACTTAGAATCGCCCAGGAAACGCTCTTCCGGGGTGTCTGTGAGGGTCTTTAACTGAGTACAAAAGCCCTATTCTGAATATGAGTGGCACCAAGGAAAAAGGGAGTGAGCTCTAGCCTTCTCTCTGCTTCCGGACTGTGCACACGACATGACCGCCCACAAAGGTCATGGCGCAGAGGCACCAGCTGGAATCTGACCCAAGTTCGATCCCCGGGACCCACATGGTCGAAGGAGAAGAGCGACTCTCTCAAGCTGTCTCCTGACCTCACACATTCACCGCGGCACACACACAGGCCCTCACACTCACACTTGTGTACACAAATACACAATCAATAAGCTATAATAAAAATGTTCACAAAAGTGACCAATATACTAGGCTGGCTTGAGATCAACTGTGGTAAAATATCTGCACCAAAAACTTAACTTTAGGGGCTGGAGAGATGGCTCAACGGTTAAGAGGACTGGCCGCTCTTCCAGAGGACCCAGGTTCGATTCCCAGCACCCACATGGCAGCTTTCAACTGTCTGTAACTCCAGTTCCAGAGAATCTAATACTCTCATACCAATGCCCATAAAACATTAATTTTTTAAAAAAAACTTAATATTTTAAAAAGATAACCACACCTCACTATTAACTTACTGATGTACTGATATATTAGGGATATATTGGGCTAAACAAAATATAATATTAATGTTAATTTCCCCTTAATGTTTCTCTGTGCTATGTTGGGTGACTTCTAGAAATTTTGTTTGTTTGTTTGTTTGTTTGTTTTTGAGACTGGGTTTCTCTGTGCAGCCTTAACTGTCCTGTAGACCAGGCTGGCCTCGAACTCAGAAATCCGCCTGACTCTGCCTCCCAAGTGCTGGGATTGAAGGCTTGCGCCACCACTACCCAGCGACTTCTAGAAATTTTGACCCTGTACATACCTAAGGCCAGTGTGATGAGCAGTGACATAAAGCCGGACATGGTCTGGCTTCCGTAGCCTCAGCTCTGAGGGAGCAGAGGACGAGATCCCTGAAGCATCTTGGCCCTCCAGGCCTAGCAGATCAGTGAGCTCCAGGTCAGGGAGGAGACCCTGTCTCAAAAAACAAGGTGGGCTTGGAGGGCTGGAGAGATGGCTCAGTAGCTAAGAAGACTTGTTGCTTTTGCAGGGGACTTGGGTTTGATTCCCAACGCTTATGTGGTGGTTTATAACCATCTTCAACTCAAATTTCAGGGGATGCAATGTCCTCTTCTGGCCTCCCTGGCATACATGTAGTGCATACAGGCAAAACACCCATACACATAAAATGCCAATACATTAACTAAAATTGATTTTAAAATCTACAAAGTTTGGAAAGGCTGGAGTTATGTCTCAGTGACAGAGTGCTTGCCGGGCATGTGCACAGTCCAGAGTTCAATCCCCAGCCTCACAACAATAACAACAACAAGGACAGCAATAATAGTAATGTTTTTTAAATGATGAGGTTACCTTAGTTCTACATTGCTAAGTTATAAATTCTTATAAATTTAATTACTTAAAGCAATACCCAAGCCGGACCTTTAATCCCAGCATTTCTGAGGCCAGCCTGGTCTATAGAGAGAGTTCCAGGACAGCCAGAGCTACACTGAAACCCTGTCTCAAAAAAACAAAGAAACAAAAATCTGAAGAAAAAAAAAAAAGGAAAACAAACAAAACAAAACCAACCAAACAACTAAACAACCAAACAACAAACAAACGAAACAACAACAATGCTCCCTTCGTTTCGGTAAACCAGAAATCCGACTCAACTGACTCTTCACAGGGGAAGACACGTGTCAATTTGCCCGGAAAATTTTGCACATAAGGCACCTGCCTGCTTCTGGGGACGGACTTTTAAATCTGTTTCTGATGACACTTTGCATTTGCATTCGCCCTTTTATTTCAGTCTCCCTGGGAGCTGTGAAGAACTCGTGTGAGCAGTCAAACACATATCCACTTCAGACTGGGAAACAGCCTCCTCCCTAGATCTCCTGAGAATCTTCCCAACTGTCTCCTGGGGGCCTGTCTGCCCACCTGTCTGCAGACGACAATTAACGCTGACAATGTCTGGGAGCAGTCAAGATATAACTGTCTCTCTCCCTCACCAGGAGTTTGGTGATGAACCTAAAACGGTGTTTGGCTTGTCTTATCTCGGATGGGCAAAGAAAACCAGAGACAGCAATTTCTGGCTCCCCAGCTGGGCCCCACCCCAAAAGGCTGGTCCGTAAATAGGTAATCAGTTTGATTTGCAAAAGAAAGATTTGTGCAGAAAAGTGGAGAAAGTTGGTGGGAGTGAGGTGGCTCTCGGGGTGTAGGAGCTGGTTAACATAACCGGGCTAAGGACCTGAGCTCTATCTGGGGGACCTAAGCTTGTGGGAGAGAACCAACTCCTGCAAGGTGACCTCTGACCCCTATACACACATGCCAGGCATGGGCAAACACACATAAATGCACACATAAATAAACAAACGAACAAATAGGATTGTAAAAATCGTGTACATGCATGTACACACACACACACACACACACACACACACACACACATCTAAAGTGTAAATCAAACTACCCTCCTCTGACACACGTCTTGTGTTTGACAAACTTTTTAAAATAAAAAACCCAGCCTATCAGTAAGGTCTGCAACGTCAGTGTTTATTTCCTTCCTTTTTGGAGGAAAGCAATGTTCTGTTATTTTTCTAAACTAGGTTGGAGGAGAGGTGTTTTCTTCCTGGCCTGATTCTCAGATGTCTGGCATTAGCCCCTATTTTAGAAATTAGGGCAGTTTCTTCTTAATCCTTCAGTCTGCCACAGGGTAGCCCACAGGTGAAGATTTCCCTCAGTTGGTTGGCTCCGGGAGACACCGAGAAGCTGCGAGTTCTGGAAGACCAGGCTTTAGACCTCCTAGTGGGAACCGGGGGAATTACTTTCAAATAAGCAGTTTACAATGTTAGCAAAGATAAACTCTGGGGCGGGGCAGCCGGTAGGACGAACTGTTGCGGTTCCGGTGAAGGCTGCAGCTGGAAGCCAGCACAGGGAGAAAAGGTGCCCAGAAGGACTTCCCAGAGCTAAGGACTTTTGGCCTGAGCCCACCGAAGCCAGTTCAAGGGCACGGTCAGACCCACCAGTCAGGTCATAGGAAACAATACCAGTAACACAGGGAAATATGCAAATCCAGACTGCAAAATAGTAATGCTTCACATGAAGAACCCGCAGAAAGAAAGCTGCAGATGTTTGCTGCAGCCAGTGTGGGTGCGTCCAGAGAGAGGAGCTCAGTACACAAGAAGGGACAGGGGTGGGATTCTGGGAAAAGAGATTAAGCAAGCCATTCGAGGGCTCAGTATTTACCAAGACACACCCTCAAGTATCCCCAAGTGATACGTGCAAAGGTAGAAATGAGTCCCGCCAGGATAAAATAATCCCTTTCGGGGGCTGGAGAGATGGCTCAGCGGTTAAGAGCACTGACTACTACTCCAGAGGTCCCGAGTTCAATTCCCAACAACCACATGGTGGCTCACAACCATCCGTAATGACATCAGATGCCCTCTTCTGGTGTGTCTGATGACAGCTACAGTGTACTCATATACATTAAATAAATAAATAAATAAATAAATAAATAAATAAATATTTTTAAGAAAAGAAAAGAATCCCTTTCACCTACTTAGGTAGAAAACATAAACCACACCCAAACAAATGGCGTTCCCCTCCTAATCCCTTCTCCTTTCCTCCGGTCTGTATGCAGGAATCCCTGTTTCCCCAGCAGGGAACTAGTGTATTCAGACCCAGTTTGGTCTGTCAAGGTCTCAGTGAAAACAGCCATTAGTTTGTAAATGAAGGAGCCCCAGCCTTCCCGAAAATAGCAGATTCCCCTCCCTCCCCCACCGCCTGGAGTTTCAGGACCTGGAAGTGTCTGGAAGCTCAGGGTGACTGGGGATGGGGGGGGGTGGGGGGGAGGAGAGTCGAGAGACGGGGCGTGGACAGAATCCCCAGGCCGGTCTGGTCTGCACTGGGGACTGAAAAGGAAGTAAATGACTATAGAAGCCTGTGGCAAGGTGGGGGAGGGTGGGTGGTTTTGCGTTGTTATTTTAAGGTGGGGTCTTTGCTGTGCTCCGTGATTCAACTTTGTAATCTCAGAATCTGGTGAAACGTGCCAGCCTGGTCTTAAGATCCTAGGAAGGAAGGAAGGAAGGAAGGAAGGAAGGAAGGAAGGAAGGAAGGAAGGAAGAAAGGAAGGGAAGGAAGGAAGGAAAAGTAGTCTTGGCCTGTAGCACAGGCTGGCTTTAAACTCACTCTGAAGGCCAGGCTGGCCTCTAACTCACTTCAACCCTCCAGCCTCCACCTCCCAAGTCCTAGAACTTGTGCCTGTGCCTGTGGCACCACAATGTCCAACTTTTGTGGTCTATATAACAACGTGAGGTATATCTCAATATGTGTCACTCAGGGATGTGTTTCTCTGCAGGTTGTGCCACAGACCAGCATCTAACAACAGAGAGCTCCAACTCCACTTGCAAGTCGAGGCCCTCCCCATCGCCCACCAAAAAATTAAGATAATAAACTGCAGCTCATCTACTTAGCACATGGGGTTGGTTTGAAGACCCGGAAGAAGCAAGTGACCTCCACTAGTCCTCAAGAAGCCGTGATTTAAGCTTCAGGCAGCCGCTCCCGTCCCCCACCCCCCACCCCCGCCCCGGCCCACCCGCAGGCTCTGGGCCAGCGCTTCCCATTCAGAGGCTCACCCAGAGCCAAAACCCAGACTCAAACCAGTGCTCGCCCGCCGTCGGGGCGGCGCACCTTCCCCAGACGCCCAAGCCTCCTCGGCCTCCTGCACCCGGCCACGCTAGGAGCTCCGAGGAGCGCAACTGCGGAGTTAAAACTTGGCAGTTACCCCGACAGTGGTGGGGCGCGTCTTTAATCCCAGCATTCAGGAGTCAGGGGAAGGCAGATCTCTTGGGTTCGAGGCCAGCCTGGTCTACGGAGAGAAAGTAGGTCCCGAAAAACAAACCAAACAGCAAATTTTGATAATGAAGTATCAAATGCCTGTATATTTATACACGGTGTTTGGACTTTCCTAATTACTTTCGGGTTTGAACACCTTGGTAGTATAACTAGGCTCTTCAACTCTTTTTCAAGAGAAAACGAAATTTGCATATAACCTGAAAATGCTAATTAACCAAGTTCACCTCCGGGCCTTCAGGGCCTAGTAATGGGCGTGGGGCCACGTCTCCCCGCCCACCTGAGGGTCCTCCCCAACATCACCTCAAGTTTCCTGTGAAGGGAGGAATATTCCTCCGAAGTCCTTTATCGCAAACCTTTTCTAGGAAGAAGAGGCCCCATCCCCCACGGGTCTACACCGAGATCTTGGCTGTTAACTCGCCGCAGACTCTCCGGGACGGGCGCCTTCCTCATCTGGAATATCTTCCTTTTTAACCTGCTGTTTTCATTTTGTGCTAACCTTGTCTTTCTTGTATTTTCCGCCAAGGTTTTGACGAGCCGTGGAAGATGGGGCACTTCTCGTCCAGGTATGAGCTGACCTTGTCTTTGTGATTGCTGAAAGGTAGCCACTTCAGAAAATCCTGTCCTATGTCTCTCTGATTTTATCTTGCTGGAACCTTGCCAGTAACACTGCTGCTTTTCCTGAAGAACCTGGAACGTTGTAGTTAGGTACACACTACTCTGCCTGCCCTCCGCTTCGACCTTTTTTTTTTTTTTTTTTTTGCCTCGTCGCGCAAGACTGACTGGAATCCGATCCTTCGGACCCGAGGCACCCAACGCAGGTTGTAAAGCACCTTCTGGGCTCACCACATCAATCATGCTGATGACTCTGCCCGCGAAATAATGCTTTCCTTCTCTTGTATAAATAGTATTAATGTTAAAGCCTAATTAAGACAGCCTCTAGGGCTGGAGGGATGGGGATGGCTCAGCGCTTAAGAGCACTGACTGCTCTAACAGAGGCTCTGAGTTCAAATCCCAGCAACCACATGGTGGCTCACAATCATCTGTAATTTGGTCTGGTGTGTCTGGAGACAGCTACAGTGTAGTTATATATAATAAATAAGTTGTTGTTGTTGTTGTTGTTTTGAAACAGGGTTTCTCTCAAGTGCTGGGATTAAAGGTGTCCACACCACTGCCCGGCCAAATAAATCTTTTTTTTTTTTTTTTTTTTTAAAGACTGACTCTAAAAGTTAGTGGTAGAGATAAATTCAATACTTTAAAACATTAAGAATAGCAAACCAATTGAACTTAGAACCATTTCAAATGACAGAGCAGGTTTTTCCTAGTGGTGCTGGGCATAGAACCAGCACTTGCACATGGTAGGCAAGTCTTCTGCTCCAGTCCCAGCCCATACAACCGTTTAAGAATTTATATATGCAAACAATTGCAATGCACTGTGGAAAAATGTGCAACTTAGGCAAAATAGAATTTTTTTAGCTATTTTTTTATAAGTATTGAAAATTGTGTGTGTGTGTGTGTGTAAGGGTGGGGCCTAAGGAATATACATGATGAAATATTGGATGTTGGGGACTTGTTTTAAATAGTTAATGCAAAGCACAGGCCTTGCCCTGAAGAGTAAGAGAGTTTATTCTGAGCCATGTACAGATGGCCAGGCTGGGAATTGAACTCGGGACCTCTGGTGCTCTTAACCTCTGAGCCATCTCCAGCCAACAAGTGTCCGGCTTTGTATCTGGAGGCAGCACTGAGACAGGAGGGGTGGTGCTTGCTGTTCAAGGTCCTCGTGGCCCGTACCCTCGCGCCACCGCCTCCAGGCTCCTGCTTTGTTTTGCTGACGGATATCCAATTTCCTTCTCCCAGTGTGGTTTTACTTGTGGCCATTTCCAATGTCTTCGAATTTGGACTCGTTGCTGGTGAGTTTTCTTTTGTTTGTAGGTTCAGGAGGCGGAGGGGGGCTTCAAGACAGGGTTTCTCTGTATAGCCCTGCTTGCCTTGGAACTCACTGTGTAGGTAGACCAGGCTGGCCTTGTACTCCGAGATCCGCTTGCCTCTGTCTCCGGAGCTCTAGTAGTAAACGATTTTGCCATCACTGTATGGTTGGGGTTCAGAGTTTTGGAACTGGATGTCACTGAAGCCAGGCTGTCCTGGGACTCCTGCCTCCTCCAATCCCGGTTCTATTACCGTATCCAATGAGCGCTTTGTACCCCAGGCTGTCTGCGAACTCGTACAGCCAAGGTTGAACTCCTGACTCTCCTGCCTCTGCCTCCCAAGTTCACTACCAAATCTAGCTGAGGTTTCGTTTGATTTTTTTTTTCTTTTGACCACCAACTTTTGCTGCCACTGTTGTTCACGTGGTCCATGGTTTAACCGAGGCTTTGCGCCTATTCACGGACTCCCAGATTGCCGCCCACCCCACCCCCTCTGCATCGGGACTAAACCTTCTGCTTACTTAGTACAGGGTCGTCGAGCTACGCCCTCAGCCCTTGGTGTTTGGGACAGGGCAGCTCTGTCTCGCCTCTAGCTGGATCCTTCCTCCTCCTCCTCGATCCTTCCTCCTCCTCCTCCTCCTCCTCCTCCTCCTCCTCCTCCTCAGTGCGAAGATCATAGGCAGGCACCACCGTGCTTGTTGGTGGATGGCGGGAGGAGGGTTTTTTCTTGGGAACACCAACAGTGTTTTATGTAGCCCAAAATACATACTACAGGGATGGGCCGCCGTCAGCTGGCTATTCCGTCTCCGAGAGACCTTGCCAACAGAGATAACGGCATTTGGGACCAGAAAGAACCCGCGGTCCGCGATCGGTCTTTCCGGTTTGTGCCTTCCGTCGGGATACAGAACAGTAAGACTTTTGCCTTAATCCATCTGTCGTAGCCCTTGAAGTAACCCTTTGGCACTTACCCCAAGAGACATGGTGCTGGAGTTAGCAGCTGGGTGGGTTGTACTAGCTTATATATAAAGGTGAGTGAGGTGTTTGTGTGTGTGTGTGTGTGTGTGTGTGTGTGTGTGTGAGAGAGAGAGAGAGAGAGAGAGAGAGAGAGAGAGAGAGAGAGAGATGTACCTTCAGTTTCTCTCCTGATGCTGCTTCATACTGGGACCAGCTAACCATCTGACCATCAGACCGGGTAACCAACCAGTCCAAAGTTATCTCCTTGGAAGACAGAGCTGTGTGCTACGGGCCCCTCAGAGTGCTCTGGGGAGTGAACCCAGAGTGCTAGAGGAACCTTTGCTTATGTGCTTTGCAGTCCTCCGCCTGCCCCACGACTTCTCTTGCATTTCAGGTAAGTTGCTTAATAGAACTTGCTGTCTGAACGGAGGGACCTGCATCCTGGGGTCCTTCTGTGCCTGCCCGCCTTCCTTCTATGGACGCAACTGTGAACATGACGTGCGCAAAGAGTAAGCGCTGTTGGAGGAACCGGACCGGGAGATGGCGAGGAGGGAGGGAGCAAGGGAGGGGACGGAACTTCTGACGGTGGGTATTGTCTCTCCTCTCCCAGGCACTGTGGTTCTATCCTCCATGGCGCCTGGCTGCCCAAGAAGTGTTCCCTGTGCAGATGCTGGCACGGCCAGCTCCACTGTTTACCTCAGACCTTTCTCCCTGGCTGCGGTAAGCAACTGTCCCTCTTTCTTTAATCCTGTCAGGTCCTTCAGATGCCCAAGGGACTCCCTTTCTACCTCCTGTTCTGCCAGAGCCTTCTTCATGGCCTGACAGGAACTTCCATGATCTCTGCTTATAAAATAAGGGCAGCAGAGGCATACAGCCTAGGAGTCCTTGGCGGGCGGGTGCTCTCACTGACACTGGGTCCTAAGAGTTCCCACATGTCTATGTGAGACTGATGTCAGCAGACTTCTGCTGTCTTTTCCTCTGGACAGAAGATTCCCAGCAGACTCTAGGGTGTCTAATTAGAACCCAACCCTAGAATTAATCCCTCCTGTGCTTTGGTGTTGTTTTGGTTTTGATAAAGTATCTTCTTCTGTATCCCAGGCTGGCCTGGAATTCCCTCAACAGTCTAAGCTGGCCTCAAACTCCAAATCAGTCCTTCTGGCTTAGCCTCCGTAATGCTGATCCAGGAATACACCACCAGCCTGGGATCTACCTGCATTCTGACCCAACTGTAACCTTTTCAGACAAGGTCTTACCACATAACTCTGGCTGGCCCAGAACTCAGAGATCAGCCTGCTTCTGTCCTATCCCACCCCCATCGTGAAGCCACCACGACTGGCCTTGCATCCTAAAGGTCTGTGGTAGCTGGTCACAGCGCCCCTCGTCTTACAGATCTGAAGGGGACAATGACAAGAGCATCAGGACAGAGCAGAGGAGCCAGCAATATCCCCACTCCATGTGCCTGGGGCTTTTTTGAGCAGTTCACATCTGGACTCATAATTGTGCAAGTCATTAAGCAAATGAAAGTGTTGTGTCATCTGTTACAAGATGGAGCCCTGTTAATCCCCCCTCCAGTCAGTAGTAGAGAGTCAGTATCTTTTTTTTTTTAAGATTTATTTATTTATTATATGTAAGTACACTGTAGCTGTCTTACACCCCAGAAAAGGGCATCAGATCTCTTTACGGATGGTTGTGAGCCACCATGTGGTTGCTGGGATTTGAACTGAGGACCTTCGGAAGAGCAGTCAGTGCTCTTAACCTCTGAGCCATCTCTCCAGCCTGAGGGTCAGTATCTTTACCACTGCATTCTGGGTATTGTGTATAGATTAGGAAAGGATGGTAGAGTGATTAGATGAATGGAGGGGGTATGTTTTCCTGGAATTTAGGACCTATTATCCACTTACCAGCGCCTAACCAAGGTCTGCACCAACATTGGAATAGAAGCCATCCAGGGGAGAGTCAGTTAACAGTGGGTTTTGATGTAAGAGTGGGAATAAGAGCTTCCTGTGGCTACTGCTGATCCTGTGGGTAAGTACACTGTCCTCACCGAGTTAGGCCCCAGCAGAGTTCTGGATCTTATAGGAGGCCTGAGTTCAGGCAGTGAAGGCAGCAGGGTAAACTGCTGGAGAGACTTTTTCCTTTAATGACTCGGCATCTCCACCTTTCAGATGGCCACGTGATGGACCAAGATCTCAAAGCATCCGGGACTCCGCGGGAATCACCCTCTGTGCCAACCACTTTTATGCTAGCTGGCGTCTGCCTTCTTCTAGAAATGAAAGTATAGATGTCGTGAGTTTGATGCCAGTGTCATAGCAGAGATGTCGTTTATCTTCATGCCCATAGTGAATCCCTAACATTACCCCTCAAAAAACTTAGCCAGGGCTTAGCTCTGCGCGGCCCCTCCTTTCTGCATGTGCTGGCTGTAAAAGCCATGGCGTGTGTGCCAAGCGCTGTAACACCAAATGACATCCCTAGCCTAAAAGCTACTCTAAAAATGTGCTGTCTACCGCGTCCTGTGTTTCTTGATAAAAGTAACTCTTACTTTTCTTCCTAATACTTTTAAACAGATATGAAGATTACTAAATCCTGATATGTAATTGGAATTAAATCCAGAGTAGGTGAAAACAGCTAAGAAATTATCTTTAGGCAGGGAGGTGGTGGTGCATACCTTAAATATGGCAGAGGCACATGCATTTCTGAGTTCCAGGACAGCCAGGCCTTACACAGAGAAACAATTCTCTTAAAAGAAAATTAATGGGCCAGGCATGCTTTAATCCCAGCACTCAGGAGGTAGGAGTAGGCAGATTTCTGAGTTCAAGGCCAGCCTAGTCTATGTAGTGAACCCCTGTCTCAAAAAGGAAAAAGCATCTTACAAGGGAGTTGTAGAGAGGGTCTGTGCAGAGGGAGCAGCAGATGGGGAAGCCACTAAGACTGGGAAAAACGGAATGGATTGTTGATTGACTGTATGCTTACGAGGGTACTGAGAAGAGAATTTAAAAACTAAGTCCTCAGCCAAGCACAGTGCTGCATACTAAGGTCAGCACCCAGGAGGCTACAGCAGGAGGATTACTAAGAGCTCATGGCTAACTTGTGCTGGCTATGTACTGAATACCAGGTCAACAAAAGACTGGCAAGACCCTCTCACATAAAACCCAAACATCTAAGTCTCTTCTGCAAAATTACGAAGGCTTTCTCTAAGCCATACAGTTATATCAACTGTTGTGGAGGAAAGAAAATGTTTATTACTGTAGTAGTAATAGTAATATCAGATTATAAAACCTCATTGTCAAGTCAGTGTTTATAATATACTGATCGTGAATATGCACAGTAAAAATGGGAACTCTGATGGTCAAAATGTGAGTATCTATTTCTTTTCTTTCTTTTTTTTTTTTAAAGATTTTATTTATTATATGTAAGTACACTGTAGCTGTCTTCAGACACCAGAAGAGGGTGTCAGATCTCTTAATGGATGGTTGTGAGCCACCATGTGGGTGCTAGGATTTGAACTCATGACCTTTGGAAGAGCAGTCAGTGCTCTTACCCGCTGAGCCATCTCTCCAGCCCCAGTATCTATTTCTTAAATCATAGTTAAATAGTAGTTTGTTTTGGTGGATGGCCTTTTTTTCCCCTCTATACTTATTTTTTTTTTTTTTCAAATTCTCCATGGTGAGAACATGTCTTTTGTTTTTTTGTGGGTTTTTTTTTGTTTTGTTTTTTCCGAGACAGGGTTTCTCTGTGTAGTCCTGGCTGTCCTGGAACTCACTCTGTAGACCAGGCTAGCCTCGAACTCAGAAATCCGCCTGTCTCTGCCTCCCAAGTGCTGGGATTACAGGCATGCACCGCCACGCCCAGTGGAACATGTTTTAATGTGTTTTTTTTTGTTTTTGTTTTTTTGAGACAGGGTTTCTCTGTGTTGTCCTGGCTGTCCTGGAACTCACTTTGTAGACTAGGCTGGCCTCAAACTCAGAAATTCACCTACCTCTGCCTCCCAAGTGTTGGGATTAAAAGCGTGTGCAACCACTGCCCAGCTTAATGTGTTTTCTTCTTCTTCTTCTTTTTTTTTTTTTTTTTTTTGGTTTTTCGAGACAGGGTTTCTCAGTGTAGTCCTGGCTGTCCTGGAACTCACTCTGTAGACCAGGCTGGCCTCGAACTCAGAAATCCGCCTGCCTCTGCTTCCCAAGTGCTGGGATTACAGGCGTGCGCCACCAACGCCCGGCTTAATGTGTTTTCTTAAGGAACATGGCAACTGTATCATACAAGTCATATGAACACCAAGAATCTGGTGAATGTTCAAATTGCTTTTCTTTTTCTTATTTTTTAAGATTCATTTAATTATTTTGCATCTATATTATACATAATATACTATATTGATAATATAGATATAACATTTTTATTAATTATTTTGAATATACTGCAGCTGTCTTCAGATACCAGAAGAGTGCACTGGATCTCATTACAGATGGTTGTGAACCACCATGCTGGGAATTGAACTCAAGATCTCTGGAAGAGCAGTCAGTGCTCTAAACCATTGAGCCATCTCTCCAGCCCCTTATTTTATTTTTTTAAGATTTATTAGATTTATTTACCATGTATACAGCATTCTACCTGTGGGCCAGAAGAGGGCACCAGATCTCATATTTGATTATGAGCCACCATGCAGTTGCTGGGAATTGAACCCAGGACCTATGGACAAGCAGTGAGTGCCCTTAACCACTGAGCTATCTCTCCAGTCCCACACACAAGTCTTTTGAAAGTCTGTACAGAGTAATCGAGAGAGAGTTTTCATTGTCCTTGGACATCCACCTTCACATGTGCACACATACACACAAAATAGACAAAACAAAGCTTCGTGCTGGGTGTGGGCGCGCACACCTTTGGTCCTGGTGCTGTAAGTGTGGTTCATGCTCTAGTTTGTGAGATTCCTTTGCAAGCCTTTGATCAGTTGTGTTGGAATTCTTGACTCTCAGCCAATGAGAGATGCAAACCAGAGCTGGGAAATGTTGGGCTTTTAACCTTTTTCATATCCTTTTAGCTTTTACTTGTGATCATGTTGGGAAAGAGAGATAAAGGGGTTCGGACACACACACACACACACACACACACACACACACACGAGTGAGCTAATCTTCAAGGAAC
This sequence comes from Apodemus agrarius, assembly GCA_964023405.1. Taxonomy (NCBI): domain Eukaryota; kingdom Metazoa; phylum Chordata; class Mammalia; order Rodentia; family Muridae; genus Apodemus; species Apodemus agrarius. Next base: position 113,695,162 of record OZ030012.1, on the reverse strand, counting down.
TAACAGGAACTTCTGGTTTTTAGTAGAAAAAGAAAGCAAAGACAGACGGAGTTGGGCTTGCTGAGATGACAACAGAGGTGATCTAGTGAGGCCTGTGATCCGATCTGTCGACTGATGTCACAGTTCTAGAGAAGTTGTCATCACTTGGGGAGCACTGGTTCCCATGAGATCTCTGTCACTCCTGCTTCAGGGTCTGGTCCCATTATGAGATGCCATTGGGTGATCTCATCCTGGAGGCCCAGCCCTTGCTTAGGGGTGTGGTGGGGGCAAGCGGGTTAGTGATCTCCCTTGTCACAGATCAGTCCTATCTTCCCTGGAATCCAAGGTAACTGGAGAAGAGGGTGAGTCACCGGGAAAAGGGAGACCAGGAGACGCAGTCGGAACAGAAGTCCAGCCGAACAATGGTGATCCCTGAACGAAGAAGGCTAAGGTTGGCAGAATAGGACTAATATTTTATTTTATTCAGCTTTATTTTATTTTGGGGATCTGATTGTTAGCTGCCGTGTGGGTGCTGGGAACTGAACCCATGTTCTCTGCAAGACAACTGCTCTTAACTGCTGAACTATCTGTCCCAAGATTTATTTTATTTTTAATTGTGTGTGTGGGGGTGTGTGTGTGCAGGGACCCTTGGAGTCCTGAAGGCAACAGATCTCCTGGTCTAGAGTTGCAGGCAACTCTGACCACCTGACACTGGGTGGGAAAGAAGCTCAGGGCCTCTGGAAGAGCAGTGAGTGCTCTTGACAGCTGAGCCTTCTCTCCTGCCCCTGTGGCTTCCATTTTTTAAGTAGCCAGATGGGAGAATAGCTAGCAGAGCCTAGCTATTAGCCCATTTAAGAGGGGGAACACCTGCAGAGGGCTTCCCAACAACTCAGTGAATTCAGAGCCTGGGCCCCAAAGGCACAAAATACCCGCGTGTCGCTCAAAAGCTGTAAGGTCAAGGAAGCTGGGGACCCTACCCTGCCTGCTGGTGAGAACTGGACCGGGCTCTGTGGGCACAGCTTCTGTTTAAGAACGTTAGCCCCTTAAGTTCAGCTCAAAAACTAAGTTTTGAAAGGCCCAGAGTTACCAAGGAAACAGAAGCTCACCAGTCTTTTGATGATAGTGGATGATTCCCCAGCCTATGCTATCTTAGATTTCTGGTGCTTCTTTTGGGGTGGGGGCAGGGGGAGTATTTACCTCTTACCCAGAGTCCCCCATAGCCATTCAAACAGCAGCCCTGAAACTCCAACCCTAGTCTGCAGGTTCAAGTCCTCCAGGGTTCAGGGTGGGTGTAGAAAGGACCCAGCTTAGGTTGGTCCCTCCCCTGCAGCTGTCATTCTTCAAGTTCATGGGACAACAAACCAGGGAGCCACTGGCCCAGAGTGACTTGAGTGGCCTCTGAGTTCCCAGGGTCCCAATTCTGTAAGCCAAGAAGTGGACTCCACTGCGCTGGGGATCTCTGCAACCTTTCAATGCTCTGTAAGGACTCCTAAAGAAGGACTGATGAATTTGCTTCATAAGACAGCAGTTATGCGGCTGGAGAGATGACTCAGTGATTAACAGCATATGCTGCTCCACCCTGAGGGTCTGGGTTCGAGTCTCCAGGCACCCACAAGACAGCTCACAACCACCTGTAGCTGCAGTTCCAGGGGATCTGATGGCTTCTGGCCTCCATGGGCACCGGCTCACATACGTACATACAAACACCAATACACATGAAATGAAATGAAGTAAATCTTAAAAGGTTGTAATAATTGTTTTCTTCAGGGTCTCTAACACTCTATACCTTTTTTTTTTTCCCCCGAGACAGGGTTTTTCTGTGTAGTCCTGGCTGTCCTAGAACTCACTCTGTAGACCAGGCTGTCCTTGAACTCAGAAATCTGCCTGTCTCTGCCTCCCAGAGTGCTGGGATTACAGGCGAGCGCCACCACGCCCGGCTCCCCTCTAGCTTTTAAGGCCTACTTAATCATACAACCGAGATTCAATCAGTTCAAAACCAGGATAAAGGCTGACCTCAGAACACAGACCAGGATCGCTGGGAAGGCCCAGATGAATTTCCCTCTGTCTCTGACCTGGGAGTCAGTTCTGCACTGACTCCATTTTCTTTCACAGACACAAGTTCTGTGAAAGTGAGGGAGCAGCTGGTGCTTCTTAGACTCCGCCACACCTGAAGACTGGCCACAGCCCATGCCCAACAGCCCGTCTGGGTGTTTGTTGTATGGAGGAATCTCTCGGCAGCCATAGTGTCCCCGGCATCTTGCTCCCAAAAGATTAAGCTGAGAGCTTAGAGCTTTTGATGTGTTCCACCTAGAGCTAAAAAGGCCCTTTTACAGCCCGAACCAGAAGAGCTGGCCCTCCACAGTGGGGGTGGGGCCTGAAGGAGAGGGTGTACAGTTGATATGAGCCACGCCGTGTCACAACCCCATGGGGTGTGTCAGGGCCTTCCTCGTGGGTCTGAGTGTGAGCAGTGTGAAGATACTAACAACTGCAACTTCCTGCTCCGAGCCCGCCCCTCGCCTTACCGTGTACAATAAACGCGCTGAGGCTCCAGGCTGCACAGTAGGTCATGGGTTCGTCTCCGTCAGAGCTCACGCATCCCACCTGATCCCAGCTTTGCTGTGTGTGTAGCTGTACATCTGTCATGTCTTCATTTTCCTCATCTGCCATTTCTCTCTAACTCCATCTCCCCTGAGGACAGAGGAGGCCTCACTGCCTCTGATGCTATGGCCCACCCGCTGGAGCCTTCGTCCCTGGACTATAGCAATGGCCATCCTGGGTTCTCTTGAAGGTCAGACATGTTCTTACAACAGCCAAATTAGTTCTCTCTCTAGGCATTTCTCAAACCCCAAACTGTGGCTCCTTACACCAAAAGGCCCCTTCTTTGGTCCCTTATGAATGACCTTTTCTTTAGAGCTTCTTTCTGTCAACACGATACCCAAGTCACTCCAACCCTACTGTCCCTCGGCTCCACCCACTTCTCTAAAAAGCCAGCGTCAGGCTGGCCACAGGGCTGCTTTATGGCCAAGCTGCGTCCCTTGGATCCAGAGCTAACATGACTGGCCTCAGAGGCTTCATTTGGAATGTCTGGAAAGACCTCAACATCTCTTGCCCAAAATAATCTTCCCAAAAGGACTGCCAAAGAGTCTTCCCTCTTCTCAGTTTTCTACAGGGAATGAGCTGGAAGACTCCAGAAGACAGGCTAGTGTAATCCAGACAGCTTACTAGCTATGTCTCCCTCAGTATCCAGGCAGGGGCTGCTTATCCAAAGGTAATAGAATATGGATCAGGTTTATAGAGGGCTTGAAAAAGGTCAGGACAAGAGTCACACGAGTCCAGCCCCATCGGCTTGGCAACTCTTGTCATTTGTCCATTTCAATGGGGTCCTTCAAGACAAGTCACCAGGAGCCTGGGCTTCCGGTTCCTACAATTTCTTCTCTTTTTTTTAAGATTTATTTTTAAAAGATTTATTTACATATATGAGTGTTCTATCTGCATGTATACCTGCATGCCAGGAGAGGACATCGGATCCCATTACAGATGGTTGTGAGCTACCATGTGGTTGCTGGGAATTGAACTCAGAACCTCTGGAAGAGCAACCAGTGCTCTTAACCTCTGAGCCATCTCTCCAGCCCCTTCCCTACAGTTTCATACACCATGCAGTGGCGCTCATCCTACACCACTCTGAGGCAGTGGCCAGAGGAAGGTCATTATCAAGTCACCTTCTTACAGAATCTCCAGGTCCCACAACTGTGTGGCGGGGTCTTGAGTACACAGGAAATGGAGCGCATAGGTCAGTCCTGTCTTGGCTCTCTGTGAAGCCCTAGCTGGCCTCTACCTGAGAGGCCAGGGCCCTCGTGAGCCTGTTCCCCTCCACAGGCCTCTACGCTCACTGCCCTCTCCACAGTTGCAGGATATAAGTTACCTCCATAGTGCTATAAGTTACCTCCATAGTGCTTGATCAAATCATCTAAGCAGACTAAAAAGATTCATTTGGGCCAGGCGATGGTGGCACACGCCTTTAATCCCAGCACTCGGGAGACAGAGGCAGGTGGATTTCTGAGTTCGAGGCCAGCCTGGTCTACAGAGTGAGTTCCAGGACAGCCAGGGCTACACAGAGAAACCCTGTCTTAAAAAAAAAAAAAAAAGAAAAGAAAAGAAAGAAAGATTCATTTGGGCCTATGATTTTTTTTGACACTTGTTTATCTATCTGATTATTCATTTATTTTAGTGTGTGGGGAGCATACTCGCCTCGGGTCGGAGGACAGCTCTTGTAAGTCGGGCCTCTCCTCCCACTGCGTGTCCCGGGGACTGAAGTGGGTCATCAACTTATATTGCAAGTGCCTTTGCCGCTGAGCTGTCTCGCTGGCCCCAGCTTGTGATTGGAAGTCCGCGTGGCAGGAAAGGCATAGCAGAGTTTATGGCAGTGGCCCCTGGTGCCTGACTTCTGCCAGCTAGGCCCCACCTCCTGAAGTTGCCACACCCTCCCCAAATCTCGAAGTAGCAGGAGAACAGTAAGTGTGCAGAACACGAGGTCTGAGGGAGACATTTCACAGACAGACCATCCCGCCCTCTAGGCCTATGTGAAAACACGCCGTCTCCCTACTCGCCTATCATGTATTTCACAGAGACCATCCCACGTATTTCACACACTCTCTGATTATGAAGAAACAGACAGCTGATGAGTCTCGTGTAAAGCATCATGGGGGCCTGGAGGAAATAGTACCCACCCCGTGGAACAGTAGAAAGGACTGTTGTCAATCACAGGAAAGCCGTTCCTACTTTGGGCAGCTTTTCCCCAACAGAACAGCCAAGTAAAGGCGGGGGGGGGGGAGGGAGGAGGGGGGTGCCATGGGGCAATGTAAGCACTTCAGTTGTCACACAAGTGGCGTTACCAGGACGGGGGATATAGCTCGGTTGCAGAGCGCTTGCTTGGCGTGCAGAAAGCCCTCTTCTTAGTGACACACGCCCATAATCCCAGCGCTCAAGAGGTAGAGGCAGGAAGATCAGAAGTTCAAGGGTATTCTTGGCTCCAACACCAAGTTCAAAGCCAGTCTGGGCTACCAGAGTCTCTGCCCAAGAAAACAGCATTGCTAAGCAGGTAAGATCCACTGAAGAGATGTATTGCCCCCTTTCTGCCCAATCTGTACCTGGTGGGTTTTGAACTTGCCTATGAAGGATCTAAGCATGGTTAAGAGTCAGTTGTTGCATCTCGGCAGCAAATGAAAACATCTCCCTCTAATGAGGGGCCTTCCCAGTCCCACTACAAAAGCCAGAGATAGCCCTTCCTGGACTCTGCAGCATCCGCACACTGGGCGGGACCTCCGTGGCCTGTACCACGTGAACTCAGTTTGCATTCGGTTTACACACTCAGTTCTTCCTTACAAATGGCTCAGTGTCGTCGGTGAGTCGCTGGTTGAACCAGGTTGCCGCTTTCCCGGAATCCGCTCTTGATGGTTAGCATTCCGGGGGCAGGCCTGTCTCGCTGGCTGTGTTTTGCTTGGCCCATTTGGTGGAGAGGTTTTTTTTTTTTTTTTTTTTTTGAGCCTCGTTGTCATCTCCCATGGGGCAGTCCTCTGTCCCTACTATTTATTTCTCTTTCCCTGCTGCCTTCACCTCTAAAAACTCTTCTTGGTAGCCAAGAGCATCTGCTGTGCCGAATGCAAATGTTTCAAATCCAACTGGCCCCTGGCAGTCTCCTGAATTTTCCTTCATCATTTTGGGACAACCCATGGTAACAAATTGTAGCTGAATAAACGCTCTATTTCTAAGAAGGAAGGGCAAGGGTAGGGATGTGCCCGTAATAACAGGCGCGCCGCCATCTGCCAGGTCCCCTCTGGGACAGGAGCTCTGCTGGCAGCCAAAGTGGCTTTATTTCCAAATGGCCTTTTTGGTGGGCGTGTCAAAAGACTGTGGCATCTGCTCCCACTTCCCGTCTCCAAGGACTGTGACAGCCCCCTAGCCTTTTGCAGTCAGACAGACTTCGAGAAGAGAGTTCTTGGAACCCTGAGGTCCCCGCATCTAAGGAGTTGAATACAAGTGACTAGAAATTGACAGGGCATCCATCACAAAACTATCTCTGCACGGCTCTCATCTGGAAACACAGGAGACAGAGGACACAGGAGCTGCAAGCCACGACACACTCCTCCACTGAAGCCGACGAGTCAGGCACCAAGATAGATTCAGCCACACCTTTTCTCCTTGGAGAAATGGCTGGTGGCAGGGTCGATCGGGGGCATGAAAGAGGAAACTGGAGCGTCTCCTGCTGAAATAGGAAACTGTTCAATGGGAATACATCAAAGGACCCAGAGAAGGGAGCCAGTGTGAGCGGCTCGTACAGGCCACATCTGGGACACGTAGAACATCAGAACGAAAGGTGACAGTAATTATAATAACTCACTAAGTAAAGTAGTGCTCATAATAGCTAGTTAGCTAGTGAGAGAGAGAGAGAGAGAGAGAGAGAGAGAGAATAGATAGAAGAAACTCTTTTGTACTGTACGGTATCACTTAATAGGAGCTGGTGAGACAGTTCAGTCCCATGTAGAAATAAGTACACGAGTGTGGATCCCATGTATAAAAGCTGGCCTTGCTGACACCCACACACCGGCAATCCCAGTGCTTGCAGAGGCAGAGACAGGAAGCTCCTGCAGCTTGCTAGCCAGCAAGTCTTGACAAATCAGTGAGCTCAGGTTCAGCGAGAGACCCTGCCTCAAAACACACAGTAGAGAGCAGGGTATGGTGGCACGCGCTTTTAATCCCAGCACTAAAGAGGCAGAGGCTAATGGATCTCTGTGAATTCCAGGCCAGTCTGGTCTACAGAGGGAGTCCCAGGACAGCAAAGGCTACACAGAGAAATGCTGTCTCAAAAAAAAAAAAAAAAAAAAATTACCAAAACAAACAAAAAACTAGAGGTGTCAGGTTTAATGAGTCCCAATTGAGATACTTGCTTAGTCTCTCAAGATCACCCTGCCAAGTACTTAGTAGAGGCTGAAGTGGCAACTTTCCCATAGAAACCGTCAGGTGCTCATGTGACACTTCATCAGAACCAATGGTGTCTTGTACCCCACTGTGATGCTTAGCTTCTGCCAACTTAATACAGACTAGAGTCACCTGAGAAGACGGACCCTCAGTTGAGGAATTACCTCCATTACACTGACCTGTGAGCATCTGGGGGACATTCTCTTGCTTACTGACTGATGTGGGGCCCAGTCCACTGTGGGTGGTGCTGTCTCCTGCAGGTGGCCCTGGATCACATAAGAAATCAACCTGAGCAGGCCATGGAGAGCAGGCCAGTAAGGAGCACCCTTCTGTGGTTTCTGCTTCAGTTCCTGCCTCCAGGTTCCTGCTTTGAGATTCTGCCCTGACTTCCCTCAGTGATGGCGATTGTCCGAACGCATTAGATGAAAAAAACCCTTTCAGCCCTGAGTTGCTTTTGTTCATGGTGTTTATCACAGCAACAGACAACAAACCAGAACCTCCCACCCCCAGTGCTAGAACCAGAACAATGTGCCTCCATGGTACTGATAGCTGAAGTCTCCCCTCACACACACACACAACCTGATTCTGACCATGAGGACGCATCAAGCATAAGTCGTTTGAGAAGCACTCCAAAATCACTGGCCTGAAGCCTTTAAAATGTCAGTGTCCTGAATGAAAAAGGAAGGGGAGAAGGGACAGGAGGGGAGAGAGAAAGAGAAGGAGGGGAGAGGACTTCTCTCTCTCTTTTTTTAAAGATTTATTTATTTATTATATATAAGTACACTGTAGCTGTCTTCAGACACTCCAGAAGAGGGCATCAGATCTTCTTATGGATGGTTGTGAGCCACCATGTGGTTGCTGGGATTTGAACTCAGGACCTTCAGAAGAGCAGTCGGTGCTCTTAACCACTGAGTCATCTCTCTCCAGCCCCAAGAGGACTTCTCTTAAGTGTGAAATTATTTCAGATCAAAAAAGATTTTCGAATGCCCGCCTATGAGGCATAATGGGTCTGATGATGTAATCATGGGACAAGGATTACAGAGGGAACCAGTAACTTTTGGCTTGGATTTGAGACCAGCTCCACAGGAGAAAATCCATGCCTGATACTGCAAACCTGATCAAAGTTCATGACTCAAGAGATCATTGGCCCTGGGATGTACTGGTGGAAGACATCCAATACAGCCAATTCTGTTGTCTTGCTAGGTGGACATGCTGACAAACTGTCTTTCTAATATTTGTTTATACCCACGGCTCTGTGCTGCCCTCAACCGTGGCCAGAGGAAGTTCTTTCTGCAGTTGCCAGCAGTTATGCAAAGATTCATATCTGGTTAACGGGAGACCCTGTCTCCAGAATGGTCTTCTTTGGAAAAAAAGAAAAAGGCTCTAACTAGGCTCAGTGTGGGCACTCTGGAGGAGGGTTTGCAGCGTCCTAAAATCTTCAGGACATGCCTACCACTGTGACCCAGCGACGGGCATCCTCGAGGGCTGACACACTCACAGAGACCTGAACTTGAATGTCCCCCGTGGCTCTATTGGTAACAGCTCTGAACCAGAAACATCCAGAACGCGCTTCCATGAGTGGATGGTTAAACCATGGTGAGCGCACCATGCAGGACAGTCAGCGCTGAGAAAGGTGGCTGCCCCGGGAATGCTGGTGAGGACCAACCTCGGAAGGCCACACGCCGTGGGACTCCAGTTATGCAGCCTTCTTGAAATGGCAAAAGTGCAGATAAAGGAGAAGGCGTGGTTGCCAGGCATGCTGGGAAGAGCATGTGGAACCAGTAAGACCCGAAGAAGAAGCCGCTCTGTGTGTGACGCCAGTGTCACCGGTCTGGTCTTGACAAAGCATTTTTTTTTTCCTGAGACAGGGTTTCTCTGTGTAGCCCTGGCTGTCCAGGAACTCACTCTGTAGACCAGGCTGGCCTTGAACTCAGAAATCTGCCTGCCTCTGCCTCCCAGAGTGCTGGGATTAAAGGCGTGCGCCACCACCGCCGGGCTGTGGTTTACCTATTGACAGGAGAAAAATACAAAAGTACAGATAGGCTTTTTCCAGAGAGGTCTCTTTTTGTTATTTTGTCTTTTTTTTTTAATTAATTAATTAATTATTTTTAACAGAGCTGAGGACCGAACCCAGGGCCTTGGGCTTGCTAGGCAAGCGCTCTACCACTGAGTTAAATCCCCAGCCCCAGAGAGGTCTCTTTTAAGAGCAGAAATCTCAGAAAAGGAGAGGGAATGATGCTAGGGAGAGATCCAAACACAAAGCAGAACTAAAGAATTGATGAATAGCTTATATTCCCAGAAAACAATATGTAAAAGAACACCTTAACTGCATTAAACCATGAAGGGAATTAATTTTCACACTACACACGAATTCCTAAGACTTCATGTGTCTTGCCCAAACCTCTGGGACTTGTCATTCTGAGCCCTAGCGATGGGTTGGCCACAGGGACCCGGCTTCCTTTAGAATCTGCCAGTTTCTGTCACGTGTTAGCTCTCCCTGTGGCCTCTATACAGCGCTCCCATTCCAGAAGGCATGTGGCGGCACCGCCAAATACCGGGGAGAGAGAAGACGGCTCTAAACGTGTGTATGCAGTTTTTCGTTATGAAATTTTGATTTTTTTATATGGCATTTATTTTTATTTCAAGAGTCTCTAGCCCAGGATGGTCCAAATATGCTACATTGCTGAAGATTACCTTGAGCTTCTGATCCCCCTGCCTCCACCTCCCAGTTCCCGAGACCACAGGGATGTTCCACCAGACCTTGGTTTGTGTGCTGCTGGGAAGAATGCAGGGTTTCCGGTGAGCTAGGCAAGGACTTTTTTCTCCTGAACCAGAGCATCATCCCTGGTTTTTGTTGTTCGTTTGTATCAGTGTCTCATTCTGTAGTCCAGACTGGCCTCAAAATCTTAGCAGTTCTCCTGCCTCAGTAACTGGAGAGCTGGGATTACAGATACAAGCCCCCCAAGCCTGGCTCTTTTAGTGTGGGGAAGGGAGATCTCAAGTAGTTCCCATCCTAAAATCTCCACATCAGCCAGAGACTTCTGAGTTCAAGGCAGTGGAGGAATGACGAAGAAAATCTGCCCCAGTGCCTAAGTGCTCCGGGCTGGACATCTCCTGTGTCCTAAGTGCTGCGGGCTGGACATCTCCTGTGTCCTAAGTGCCCCAGGCTGGACATCTCCTGTGTCCTAAGTGCTCCAGGCTGGACATGTCCTGTGTCCTAAGTGCCCCAGGCTGGACGTCTCCTGTGTCCTAAGTGCCCCAGGCTGGACGTCTCCTGTGTCCTAAGTACTCCAGGCTGGACATCTCCTGTGTCCTAAGTGCTCCAGGCTGGACATGTCCTGCATCACCTCCTGTTTAGGTCTTTTCTAGAATGAATTCCACAACCAGGAAAGTGGCTTACATTTTTCTGCCCAGACACTGCCAGGGAGGGCCTCCTGCTTCAGAGGGGTCGAGGCCTAGGCTGCAGCATAGAGCGCGCTCCCTTCTCTCTGTGGGTCTTGTCACTCAGGAAGAACTAGCACTCCCACTAGCAAAGAGCCTGAGCCAAGAGGGGCAATTGAAGTGAAGCTGAAAAAGTGACAAATACAAATTTTTTGCAAAACAAAAGCCACAGATGTGAGTGGAGGCGTGCTAAATCAGTCTGCCTTGTCATTACCTGGGCCCCTCCTGGGCTCTGAGATTTGTAGCTGTTCTTTCAAGTTCCAGACCAGCAATATGAGTAGAACTGTGTGAGAGCAGAAAGCGCCTTGCCCTAAGTATCTCTAACTTCTCCCAATGCAAATGGAAGCCCCAAAGCATGGAGAATCAACAGGTCCAGGCAAGCGACTCTGGGTAGACACACACACACACACACACACACACACACACACACACATCCACTCCATACATTTTTTAAAAAAAAATTTAAAGTGAACTGTACTGTGCTTCATTCCGATTGTGAAGAGCCTTGAGAAATTTCCATCTATGAAAGAAACCTTTGAATATAAAATGAAGAGTGGGAGATTGAGGAAATGTTGATCTAAAACTCAATAAATCTGGGACAATCATCAATGCATACTCCTTAAAGTAAACCCAGAATGGAGGCTATGATGCCCCACGTCGGTGGATCAAGTGGTTTTCCTCCAATGTCTTATGAGCGCAGGGAATGAGCAACAGTTACATTTAGCTTCATAGACATGTGTTTGGACAGCTTGCTAAAGGCTTCGTTGAGTTTGAAGACCCTGATAGCCATCCGACGACAGCCAGCAGGAGCCTTTCCCAGGAATCTTCCAACTTCATTTTTTTTTTTTGTTATTTATATTATGTTTTGTATGTAAGAATGTTTTGCTTGCATGTGCTATGTGCATCATATGCATGCCTAGTACCTGTAGAAGTACTGTAGAAGAGGGCTTTGGTCCCCTAGATCTTAAATTATAGATGTTTGTGAGCCACCATGCGGTAGGGCCCAGGTCCTCTTCAAGAACAACTACTGCTTTTAAACAGTGAGCCACCTCTCCAAGTCCCAATTTTCCAACTGAAAAATGTTCAGTTTCACGGTGGATTTTCATAAAGGGAATAGGTGTTCCAAATCCCTGCTGGGCACAGAGGTGCTCCCCAGAGGTGCTCCCCGGAGGTACTCCCTGGAGTCCCTCCTGTGCAGGAGGCTGAGACAGGAGATCACTTGCACCCAGGAGTTATAATCTAACCTGAACACCATAGCAACTCAGTTTCAAGAAAGAAAACAAACAGAAAAGCCAGGGTTAGCAGTTTATACCTGTCATCCTAGTACTTGGAAGACTGAGGCAGAAAGGTAGGCTCGAGGCCAGCCCGGCCTCTGGAGTGAGTGCCGGGGAGCCTGGCCTGAAGAGAGAGACCCTCTCTCAAAACAAGACCCAAGGGTGGTGAATGGAATGAGAATGCTCTGTGGCCAGGGAGTGAAACTGTTGGGAGGGATTAGGAGCTGTGGTCTTATTGAAAGAAGTGTGTCACTGGGTGTCATTTGCCTTGAGGTTTCAAAAGCTCATGCTGGTGTCAGTCAGTCAGTCAGTCAATTTGTCTGTCTGTCTGTCTGTGACTTTCTCCATCTGTCTACAGATCAGGATGTAAAGCTTCCAGCTACATCTGGTACCATGCCTGTGTGCTTCCTGCTTTGATGATCGTGGACTAACCCTCTGAAGCTGTAATCGAGCCCCCACTATTTTATGAGAGTTGCCTTGGTTATGGCGTCTCTTCACAGCATTAGAACAATAACCACAGCAGCAGGAGTACACACTAAGGCTGTGTCTCAAAACAAAACAAGCAAAAACCTCAAAATCACACTCCACAAACATTTCACTACCATTTCACCCTATCCTTTTGTTTGTATGAGATGTTCCTCATCAGAAGAACAATAAATGGCTGGAGAGATGGCTTAGTCTAAGATCAAGAGCACGGGCTACTCTTCCAGAGGACCTGGGTTCAATCCCCAGCACCTATAAGGTAGCTCCCAACTGTCTGTCTGTAGCCCCTGTTCCAGGGGATCTGACATCAACGCATGCTGCGTGTAATAATAAAAAAACAATCCAAGCTATGGCCAGCTTGGCACCAGCCAGAGGTCTCAGTCTGTTCCCAGCCTGGTATATAGCCTGGGACAGGGACCACATGTTTCCCCTGGACAACACCTCTTCCACCAATGCTGGCTCTGCCTCTCTAGAGCTCTGAGATAGCTCTCATGGTCCCTGAGGGCAGCTGTGTGTGTGCTCTTCACAGCCCACGCTCTGTCGTGGTTATCTTGCCCTGGAGCTCAGTCCTTCCCGTCCCAAAGCCTGCCCGGATTCCGCCTCAGCCATGTTCTTTCTCTCTGGCCCACCTGAGTCTCCGAAAAATGGAAAACACCAGGCAATCTTAGCTTACAATCAACAGGTAACACAGCCACTTGGCATCTATCATCCTAAACTCACCAACTATTCTGTTAGAAATCTTCCCGTGGTGGATTCTGCCACAGCCCCTGGTCTACATTTTGCCTGCTTCACTCCCACCTTTCTGTCCAAAAAGAGGCATTCCTTTCTCCTGCATTCCCTCTTCCTCTCTCAGACCCAGAAGGCCTGCCTCCTCCTTTTCCAGTGATTGGCTTCTTGTCATCTTTATTATCCAATCAATTAATTAGGGAAAAGTTCTGCTACAAATGCACATGAAATGAAAAAAATGAAATTATTTTTAAAAGTTTTCCTTTAAGAAGAAGGGGCCGGGCATGGTGGCGCACGCCTGTAATCCCAGCACTTGGGAGGCAGAGGCAGGCAGAATTCTGAGTTCAAGACCAGCCTGGTCTACAGAGTGAGTTCCAGGACAGCCAGGGCTACACAGAGAAACCCTGTCTCGAAAAAACAAAAAAGAAGAAGAAGAAGAAGAAGAAGAAGAAGAAGAAGAAGAAGAAGAAGAAGAAGAAGAAGAAGAAGAAAGGGCTGGAGACAGAGATGGCTCAGCGGTTAAGAGCACTGACTGCTCTTTCAGAGGTCCTGAGTTCAATTCCCAGTAACCACATGGTGGCTTACAACCATCCTTAATGAGACCTGACACCCTCTTCTGGTATGTCTGAAGACAGCTATAATTGTATTCATATACATAAAATAAATACATCTTAAAAACAAAGAAGAGGAGGAGGAAAAGGAGGAGGAGGAAGAGGAGGAGGAAGAGGAGGAGAAGGAGGAAGAGGAAGAAGAAGAAGAAGAAGAAGAAGAAGAAGAAGAAGAAGAAGAAGAAGAAGAAGAAGAAGAAGGGGGAGCAAGGTGATTCATCTACTTAATATTTAACTGGTGAGGCTTTTTGTTGTTGTTGTTGTTTTGTTGTGTTTTGCTTTGTTTTTTGGAGACAGGGTTTCTCTGTGTAGCCCTGGCTGTCCTGGATCTTACTCTGTAGACCAGGCTGTCCTCGAACTCAGAAATTCCTTGGAAAGGCATGAAGAAGGACTGGGGTAGGATGGCTCAGAGGTCACAAGGGCTCACTGCTCCTATGCGGGACCTGAGTTCAGGTTCCAGCATCTATGACAAGAAGTTCAGTACTCCAGGGATTACAAGGTCCTTTTCTGGCCTCCGAAGGGACCTGAGCCCTGACAGTAGTCACTCACACAGACCCACACACATCAATAAAAATAAAATAAATCTTGACAAGCTGGAAAGCCACGAGGAGCAATTTCGACCAAGAGGCCCTTCTTGCTTTGGCTTGTTTGACTGGGAGGCAACCACTGGGGCCAGTCCTGCTCACAGTGGGGGACGATAACGCAGATCTTGAAGTGTCACCACCCCGCAGTCCATGGATTAAGGGCTTTCAAAGAACACCATGGCTCGGTAAGTCATCCTGTAAGGTGACCCCAAACTGTCGCTCAGCATGACAGCCAGAGCTCCTGCACCCCTAGGGTGGAGGCAGCTTTGCCTGCCGCTCCGAGGAGTCCTGTTCACACATAATCCACACCATGTTCTGAACATCACCTCCACATCCAGCCAAGTCATGGCCTCTGCGGGCCTGCCAGGGCTGAAGCTCGCCTGGTGGGCCGTGGGATCAGGGAATGGGGACTATTTTTCATCAGGAATAAGGCCACCTTGTCATCTCCGCGCTCTGCTGCTAATTGGTTACCTGTAACCTTGACAGGCCCAGGCGGTCTTGTAACTCTCCCACTTGGTATATAAAGAAAGGGCAGGGACCCCGAGGGTTCAGAACCCGGCGGTGACCTCAGCCGAAGAGCCGAGCCGAGGGAGGAGGAGGGCTGTGGTATTTGCTGGCTCGACACCATATCAGGCGGCAGCAGACTCATCTCAGAGGTAAAAGACGCCAAATGTGAGAGAGCCTGGGAGGGAGGTTAGTTTGACACTTTGAGGAGGAAGGGAAGAGGGTAGACCCCCTGTAAGCCTGGTGCTTTCAGCCGCTGAGTCAAGTTTAGGTCTTCATAGCAAGTATATTTAGATCTTCGTAGCTTCAGGGTTGATGGTAGCCTATGGTTTTGATGGTTAACTTGGGGCTGTAATTCACCTTTTCCTATAAAACTTCCTTCTTGAATTGGCTTACCAGGGACCTAGTTGTATTTATTAATTGATTGATTGGTTGATTGATTGACTGATTTTAATTTAAGCCAGGTACAGTGGCACATGTTTTTAATCTCAGCACTTGAGAGGCTGAGGTGTGAGAGTCTCTTAAGAGTTTAAGACTAGGGGCTGGAGAGAGAGCGCATAGGTTAAGAGTTGGCTGCTTTTCCCGAGGACCCAAGTTCAATTCCCAGCATTCACATGGCAGCTCCCAACTGCCTGTAACTCCAGTTCCAGGGGATCCAACAGACACACATGTAGGTAAAACACTAATGTACATAAAATAAAAATAAATTACTAAAAAAAAAAAAAAAAGAATTTGAGAGTAGCCTGGTCTACATGGTGAATTCTATCCAGGCCAGCCATGACAGCATATTGGCACTGGTTACATACTGACAGAGAGACGCCAAAATTCCAGACAACAAGCGTCTCTTCACACTCACTTAGAGACATATCCCAGTGGCTTCTCAACAGGCTGGTGTCAGAGCTGGCCCTCACTGTACATCACCCTGAAGTAAGCGACTCAGAAGGCAAAACGCGACAGGACAGTGTGGGATGAGGTTAAAGGCAGATTTTGATTCAGATGTGGGTCTTGAACCATCGAGGCCGGTGCACCAACTCCCGAGTGCCAGGAAGCCGCTGGCCCAAGGGACAAAGGGCGGATGCACGCGGTGCGGGTTCCTTAGCAGTAAATGGTCTTCGAGACTTCAATGAGCAAATCTGGTACAGTGAACATTTAACTGAAAACATTTCCTGTTGTTTATTTTCTTTCATTTCACCTATTTTATTATTTTACTTTGTTTTAGAGAGACAGTCTCTCTGAGTGCAGCTCTGCCTACCCTAGAACTTGCTGCAAGTCTCCTGCCTCAGCCTCTCCAGTACTGGGACTGCTCTAATTTTTTGTTTTTATATTAGCACACAGTAGGACACTTGGTTGCATATGCTCATTTCTATGAATTTTACTCTACATATGTGTAGCATATCTCAACCTCCCTACACACACACACACACACACACACACACACACATACACACACAGGTTACAAGATAGCTTTGTTCCTCCATACTTCTTTTTTTTTCTTTCCGAGACAGGGTTTCTCTGTGTAGCCCTGGCTGTCCTGGAACTCACTCTGTAGACCAGGCTGGCCTCAAACTCAGAAATCTGCCTGCCTCTGCCTCCCAGAGTCCTGGAATTACAGGCGTGCACCACCACCGCCCGGCCTCCTCCATACTTCTAACCCCAGCACTCAGGAGGCAGAGGCAAGCAGAGCTCTGTGAGTTCGAGGCCAGCCTGTTCTACAGAGTGAGACCCTGGCAGCCAGGGTTACATAAACCCTGTCTCAAAATAAAAATCTTAATATATTCCAGATGAAGCTTCTTTGTCAGATGTCCAATTAGCAAATATTGTCTCCAATTCTAGCACGCCCTTTCCTTCTCTTAGTGTCTGTTACACAGTGAAAGGTTTTCACTCTGGTGAGCAGCTTTTGATTTTTCTTTTGCAGATGGTATTTTTTGTGTCATGTCTCAGATCCCTGTCAAAATCCAAACTATGAGGGCCAAAAAAAAAAAAAAAAAAAAAAAAAAAAAAGAACATTACCCTATATTTTGCCTTAAAAGTTATATTTAGATATATATAATCTGCTTCAGGTTAATTTTTAGGCAGGATGGGGGTCTATATTTGAGGTCCGTTTTTCTTCTCATATTGATGCTTGATTTTTTTTTTTTTTTTTTTTTTTGGGTTTTTTTTGAGACAGGGTTTCTCTGTGTAGTCCTGGCTGTCCTGGAACTCACTCTGTAGACCAGGCTGGCCTTGAACTCAGAAATCTGCCTGCCTCTGCCACCCAAGTGCTGGGACTATAGGCGTGCGCCACCACGCCCGGCAATGTTTGATTTTTTTTTTTAAGATTTATTTTATTATTTATATGAGCACACTGTCGCTGTCTTCAGACACTCCAGAAGAAGGCATTGATCCCATTACAGATGGTTGTGAGCCACCATATGGTTGCTGGGAATTGAACTCAGGACCTCTGGAAGAGCAGTCAGTATCTTAACCACTGAGCCATCTCTCCAGCCCCAATGTTTGATTATTCTAATACTATTTATTGAGACATAATCCTTCCTTATCGGGTGGCCTGCTGCTGGACTCTGCTTTGTGCCGTGTCTTGGAACATCAGTTTATCAGTACCCTCTGTCTCCACCGTGTGGCTTTAGAGTAGGTCAGGTGTTCCCCCAGCTTCAGTCTTCCCTTTCACATGTTCCTTGGTTGCCCTGGCTCCTTTACCTTTGTAAAAAAAAAAAAAATCTCAGTATCAGCTTGTCTGTATCAGTTTTTAAAACCTACTCTGGAATTTTTTGGTTTTGTTTTTGTTTTTTTTTTCGAGACAGGATTTTTCTGTGTAGCTCTGGCTGTCCTGGAACTCACTCTGTAGACCAGGCTGGCCTCGAACTCAGAAATCAGCCTGCCTCTGCCTCCCAAGTGCTGGGATTAAAGGCATGCGCCACCACTGCCGGCTACTCTGGATTTTTATTTGACATCATAATACGTATATAAATTAGTTTGGGGGGACTGATATATTTACTGAATTGAATCACAAACCTTGTATATCTCTCATTCTAAAGAAGGTTTCTGGTTTTCCACTACTCATCAGCCTTAAGCAAGCATGCATGTGTTCTATTAGATTAATATCTAAGTGGGGTTTTTGTTTGTTTGTTTGTTTGTTTTGTTTTGTTTTTTCGAGACAGAGTTTCTCTGTGTAGCCCTGGCTGTCCTGGAACTCACTCTGTAGACCAGGCTGGCCTCGAACTCAGAAATCCGCCTGCCTCTGCCACCCAAGTGCTAGGATTACAGGAGTGCGCCACCACCGCTCAGCTAATATCTAAGTGTTTTAAGTGGAATTATTGCAAATGCTATTGAGATTTGAACTTTAGTTTCAGATTGTACATCCTTGCTAAATTCATTGATTAGTTCTGTGAATTTATAAATTACATTTATTTATTTATTTATTTATTTATTTACTGGGAGAGATGGTCATGTCATAGTGTACATTGTGACAACTTGTGGAAGTCGGTTCTGCTCTTCCACCACGTGGAACCGGTGCACTCAATTCATTAGGTTTGAAAGAGCCATCTGGACCCCGCCACCAGCCCCTCTGTTAAAGACAGTCGCTTGTAGCTTAGGCTAACTCTGAGCTTGTCATGTAGTTGAAGGTGGCCTTGAACTTCTGATCTTCCGGCCTCCATCTCATCTCCCAAGTCCTGGAACTGCAGCATGGGCCAAAGTACCCAGGCTTACTCCTTGCTGAGAATTGAACCTGGAGTTTCAAGCACGCTGGGCAAGCATTCCACCCACGAGGCTACACCCCTGGCCCCTCCAGGGAAAATGTGAGTGGTTTATTCCGTGTGTACTCGAAAAGAGTCCCTGTCCAGCTTCGACCCAGTCAGGTGACACTCACTTTTTATTTTTATATCCATGATTTCCTCTGGATCCTCTCAACGGGTTTCTCTGATTATCCAGAGAGGAGAAATGTCACCACCACACCCAGGTGTGTCGGTTTTCTTGCCCAGCTCTGCCAGGGTTTGTCCGTGTGTCCTGAAGACCCAGCTGCTTTCAGCACTCCGGCCTTTTCCACGCTCAGCACAGGGTCTGGATGTGGGTTCCTTTGCATTCAATCTCTCGAAGCTAAAGATGGACGGTTCATGAAGGTGTTTTTGTCTTGTCTCTGTCCAAATTGGGAGAGTTTAGCTTTTATTTGTTCAAATATAATTTCCTGGGCTTCGCTCTTTATCCCCTCTAATTCTTTAGCTCTAATTCTCTGAATTCCCCTTTCCCAGTCCCTTAGGCTAAAATCTGAGCCAGAGGTGGCCGGAGAGGGGAAAAAAAATGCCAGAAAGGTCAGCTCCTCCCTGCGAGGCCGCAGCGCCCTCTGCAGGAGATCAGGTGTTTCGCCGTCAAAGCGTCGGGAGCGTTAGTCCTTGAGCCCTGTTTCTGGGTTTCAGCTGGTCTGAGTCTAAACCGAGGACCGCAGAAAACAAAGGGAAAGTTTAGCAGTGCCACCAATCTTGCAATTCTAGTCTTTCCCCACAAGCCTCCTCCGGCTACGTGCAGTTCAGAATCTCACGGGGCAGTTCACGGTTTGTGTCTACTCCTTATTAGCATGTTTCTTTGGAGAGCAGTGGGGTTTCTGTCCTCCGGTTTGTCAGAAACTGGAACCTGCCTATTTAGTACAAGTCATGATTATAAAGAAAAATCCAAGGAATGAAAAGATGGTGCAGACATCTTCTTGCTCAAGTATAAGGATTGGAATTCCAATCTCAACATCGATGGTAAAGACCAGAGTGATTCCATGCAGGCCCGTAACTGAGACTGGACTTGCTGGCTGTGTAGACAAAACATGAGCTCCAGGTACAGGGAGGGAACCTGCTCCAAACGAACAAGACGGAGTGGCAAAGGGGAATCCTCTACTGTCAGGCCTTTGTGAGTATGGATGCATCACACACACACACATACACACACACCACATACACAGACACCCCCACACACATACACACACACACACACCACACAGACACACACCACACATACACATACACATACACACACACACCACACAGACACACAGACACACACACACCACACACAGACACACACACACCACACATACACAGACACACACACACACCACACAGACACACACACACCACACATACACAGACACACACACACCACACAGACACAAAGACACACACACACCACACAGACACACACACACACCACACATACACAGACACACACACCACACAGACACACATACTACACACACACAGACACACACACAGACACCACACACACACCACACATACACAGACACACATAAACACACCACACATACACACACACCACACATACACACACACCACACATACACACACTACACATACACAGACACACACACACACATACACACACAGACACCATACACACACATACATACAGACACCATACACACACACACACACACACACACACACACACACACCACACCAGACAGACACATCATACACAGACACAGACATACACACACTACACACATACACACAGATACCACACATAGCACACACACACACAGCATACACATATATACACATACAAAGACACCATGCACACACACCACACTACATAGACACGCACACACCACACATACACAGACACCATACATATATACACACACACCACATACAGCATACCACACAAAGACACCATACATAGACACAGACACACACACATACCACACACATAATACACACAGATATCACACATAGCACACACACAGGATACACATATATACACACACAGGCGCACACTACACACAGACACACATACCACACACATACACAGACATATATACACACATACCACACATAGAGTACAGAGACACACACACATAGACACTACACACACACTGTACACAGGCACACACACACATACCACAGACACACACACAGAGCACACACATACATAGACACATACACACACCACACACACACACACACACACAGACACCACACACATACCTGTACACACCAAAAACACACATACAGACACAATACACACAAATACACACACACTAATACACAGTGCAAGAAGGAAGATGGGGAGGTTAAGAGAACTTGCTGTAGGACCTGGGTTCAATTCCCAGAGTGGGTGACTCACAACTGCGTGAAACTCCAGTTCAAGGATATCCAACCCACTCTCCTGGCTTTCTTGGACACCCTATGTATGTGGTGTGCATATATATGCAGGTAACCACTCACACACAAAAAATAAAAATAAATCTTTAAAAAAATAATAGTAAGTCAGGCGGTGGTGGCGCACGCCTGTAGTCCCAAGCACTCTGGGATGCAGAGGCAGGCAGATTTCTGAGTTTGAGGCCAGCCTGGTCTACAGAGTGAGTTCCAGGACAGCCAGGGGTATACAGAGAAACCCTGTCTCGAAAAAAAAAATAGTAATAACAATAAGAATCTGGAAAGTGGCTAAACATTTTTAGAAAATTGAAAAGTAATCTTGTTAAAAAGTTGCTCTTAGGGCTGGTGAGATGACTCAGTGGTTAAGAGCATTCAGTGCTCTACTGAAGGTCCTGAGTTCAATTCCCAGAAACCACATGGTGGCTCACAACCATCTGTAATGGGATCTGATGCCCTCTTCTGGTGTGTCTGAAGACAGTGACAGTGTACTTACATATAACAATAAATAAATCTTTGGGCCTGAGGGAACGGGCCGGAGCGAGCTGAGTTCAATTCCCAGCAACCAATGAAGGCTCACAACCATCTGTACAGCTACAGTGTACTCATATACATAAAATAAATAAATAAACCTTTTTTTTTTTAAGTTGCTCTTAGGAAATGCTGGCCATTCAGGAAGCTTCCTCTTGGTATGCACACTGTGAAACAATGAGGCATTCTAGCCAAGAGTCCTAAGAATGACCAGTATAAGCCAAAATCTAAAAAAACCCTCTCAGATTCCTGCATTTGGTCTTAATGCTCTAGGTAACACGAGACGCAAGGGACTGAGCTGTTGGCATGGCATCAGGCTCGCAGGGGACAAATGTTCCCTTCTTTCATTTGACTCCCGGAGCATGTGTCAGCTCCTCATTCTGAATAGATGCCTCACAGATGTGATCGGTTCAAGTTTTGTGTAACTGAATTAATGCTATGGTTAAAGCATTGATTAATCCGGGGGGAGTGGCGCCGTGGCGACTGGGAGCCGGAGAGCAGCATTAACAGTCTGGCCCGTAGTGTCCTCAGTCAACAGACAGGGGATCATTTATTTCTCTAGAACAGTCCCCAGTGCTCCCAAAGAGCCTTCCGATTATTAACGCCTCTACATCACCCTTCTGCAAAGAGAAGCAGTTGGTCTCCTTGTAAAGGCGAGGAAATGAAAACAAACACAGGAAATGCTTGCCTGTGACAGAATGTTCTGGCCTTCGAGATGAGATGCTAACCCCGAGGCGCCCCCTCCCATCCCCGTGGGTGAAGGCAGTTGGGCAGAAGTGAGTCTCTCTACCAAAAGATATAGAAACATGTCTCCACCTTTATACAGCCTTAACTTGAGTGTAATAAAATCCATCCACTTTAGTATACAGGTTGATAAAATGTTAACAATTGTATTAGGCTACCCAACCAGAATTATAAACAAGAAGACAGCACATTTTCATAACGCTACAAAGTAGCCAGGACCTTCTGCTGTCATTCTCAGCTCCCAGACCAACCAGTAAACTCCATTCATCTTCTGTAGATGTGGCCGTGGCCGTTGGCCGTGGCCGTGACTGTGGCTCAGCAGAGACTCTGAGGAGACCACTTCCCCCCCACCAGGGAATTCCTGCCTGTCAGCCACTAAGCATGCCCCACCCCCGGAAGCACCCGCAGGCCCTCGGACCAGATGTGGACTCACTTTGTCTGAACTCCCATCTCAGCAGCTGACAGAAGAGGTGTCCATGTCTGTGATAAGAATCCCCTGCCCTCTCCACTATAGCCCAAGTCAGTGCAGGGTGGGGACCCTGTCTCATCCCAGCATCAGCTGTTCGGATGAAGCAGATGGGAGTATTAGATAATTTTAATTGTCTTTACTCTTTTGCTTTCATATTGTCCTGAAAGTATCTTTCTTAAAGATTTGTTTATTTATTATATGTCAGTACACTGTAACTGTCTTCAGACACACCAGAAGAGGGCGTCAGATCTCATTATGGAAGGTTGTGAGCCACCATCATGTGATTTGCTGGGAATTGAAGTCAGGACCTTTGGAAGAGTAGTCAGTGCTCTTAACCACTGAGCCATCTCTCCAGCCTGACAGTGTATTTCTAATGTTGTCATGTAATTTTTTTTATTTTACTTATTATGAATGCTTTGCTTGTATGTTTGTTTACCACATGTGTGCTCGGTGCCTGTGAGGTCAGAAGAGAGTGTCGTCAGATCCCCTGGAACTGGAGTTGGAGATGGTTGTGAGTCACCCTGTGGGTGCTGAGAACTGAGCTCAGAACTTCCTTTGCAAGAGCAGCCACTGCTCTGAGGTGGAGCCATCTCTCCAGCCTTGAATTTTCTTGAGGCTATAAAGTTACCCACAGCAACAGCTCTAGTCCTGCTCCTAGTGACACTGACAAGGAAAACAGATTAAGGAGTTGAGGGAGATGAAAGTGAGGTGCACTAATAAAAATTACTTTCAGGGGTGTGGCACACACCCCAGCATGCCCGTGAGAGCAGAAGGCAACAGATGGGAGTCAGCTCTCTCCTTCTACTGCGGTGGGACAAGGAATCCAACTCAGGACTGGTGTCAAGTGCTTCATTCATTCTCTGAGCCGCCCCGCCCCACTGCCTGGGGCTTTCCTATTTCTTCACACACATATGGGATACCTCTGGGTCTGTGGAACCTTTCAAGGACAGAAGGACAAAATGGCTTCCCTGATGCTCCTCTGTTGGTATTGCTTAACCTAGAAACAGTGGCTGCCCTGTCGCCAAAGCATTACATGGTTGTGAGCAGACCGGGCCTAATGAGAATCAGTCACAGACCCAGGAAACCAGACAGCACTGTGTACAAGGAAAATGGACTCTCTCCTGAGACGTCATTATATTCCTCCAGCTTTGGTGATATTCCACCAAGAACAGTCAGAAAGTCTGAGGTCTGAGGCTCTAGTCCTAACCCTGGACTAATGCTGAGTGGGTCCAGACTAGCCAGGGCAATATAGTAAGATGGTCATCGCAACAAACAAACAAACAAACAAACAAACAAACCAACCCCAAGTCAGGGATTGCATTAGTCTGTAATCCCAATACTCAAGAGGTAGAAACGAGAGAATTGGAAGTTCAAAGTTACCCTGGGCTATGTAGGGGGTTCCAGCTTAGCCTGGGCCATAGGCTCTTGTGTTTACCGAAAAAAATTTCAAAATTCAGAACTTTCTGAGTGCTGACACATTGGCACAGTGGAAGATTCCACATCGTGAAACTGTTTCATGCATGAAATTCTCAAAAATGATGTCTAAACTGCATCCCTGCCATGTGTATGAGGCACGCACCCAACACAGATGAATTTCATGTTTAAAATGGGGAAAACATTCCATTATGCATATGTAAATATTAAAAAAAAACTTTAACCATTTCTGGTCTCAAGCATTTTGGATAAGATATTCAGCTTGTAAATGAATTAAAAACTTTATAAGTTGCAATGTGCTTTAAATCTGTGGCCAAACTAAACTTAAAACAAATATTGAAGAAGTGAGCCATCCATGCATTTCTTTTTTATAGATTTAATTATTTATTCCATGTAAATACACTGTAGCTGTCCCTAGACTCTCCAGAAGAGGGCGTCAGATCACATTACAGATGGTTGTGAGACACCATGTGGTTGCTGGGATTTGAACTCAGGACCTTCAGAAGAGCAGTCAGTGCTCTTAACCGCTGAGCCATCTCTCCAGCCCCCCATGCATTTTTTTTTAAAGCTAAGTCTCACTATGTAGCTCTGGCTACCTTGGAGCTTGCGATGTAGACCAGGCTAGCCTCAAACTCACAGAAGCCCATTTGTCTTTGCCTCTTGAGCGCTAGACTTAAAGAAATGCACATGCTATTTGTTATGCCTATAATATGCAATAATATTTTAAATTTTAAATTGAATTTAAAAATCATGTTTTTGATTTAAATATTTAAATTAAAGAATATTTTAAAGATTTTACTTTGTTTGTTTTGGCTTCTCAAGACAGGGTTTCTCTGTGTAGCCCTGGCTGCCCTGGAACTCACTCTGTAGACCAGGCTGGCCTCAAACTCAGCAATCCCACTGCCTCTGCCTCCCGAGTGCTGGGATTAAAGGTATGCAACAACCACCAGCTGTCGAGTTTTTTTTTTTTTTTTTAAGATTTATTTATTTGAGCCAGCCGTGGTGGTGCACGCCTGTAATCCCAGCATTTGGGAGGCAGAGGCAGGCAGATTTCTGAGTTCGAGGCCAGCCTGGTCTACAGAGTGAGTTCCAGGATAGCCAGGACTACACACAGAGAAACCCTGTCTCGAAAAACCAAAAAAAAAAAAAAAAAGATTTATTTATTTACTATATGTAAGTACATTGTCGCTGTCTTCAGACATACCAGAAGAGGGCCTCTTATCTCACTGAGGATGGTTGTGAGCCACCATGTGGTTGCTGGGACTTGAACTCAGGACCTTTGGAAGAGCAGTCAATGTTCTTAACCGCTGAGCTGTCTCTCCAGACCACAAGACCCATTCTCTTCTGTCCAGTCTAACTCCCACCCCCAGCACACCTTGCACAGAGATGGTCTGGGCACTCCTGATTTCGTTCACACACATAAGGGCAGATCTTCTTGTGGCCCTTACAATAAGATCCAGATCCTCTCTGGTGGCTACGGTTTTCCCTCCATTTTGGTGTCTCCTGTGCATGCCTCTTTGGGGAACTCCAGCAAACAGCAGCTGCTACCCCTTCTTAGTTCAGATGGGGTATTTTCCTGCAGCTCTAACTGGGCTGGTACTGTTCATGTAACCCCAGACTGGCTTTGAACGCACTGCCCATCTTAGTTCTGTCTTGTATGCTGGACTTACTGAGCTCTGGGAGTTGAACAGTTTGTGTGTGTGTGTGTGTGTGTGTGTGTGTGTGTGTGTGTGTGTGTGTGAGAGAGAGAGAGAGAGAGAGAGAGAGAGAGAGAGAGAGAGAGAGAGGAAGTGATCTCAGCATTGCAGAGGCAGAATTGAGTGGATCTTTATGACTTTGAGGACAGCATGATCTACACAGCAAATTCCAGGCCACCCAGAGCCACACAGTGATAGATACCCTGTCTCTTTCTCTTTTTTTAGAAGTGAAAATCAGGGCCATCGAGCATGAATGGTGCCCATGTGTGCGCATACAGACTGAAAACAGCTTGGTGTTGGGTGTATCAAACCCTGAGACCATTCCTTGTCACACATCCCTTGGGCAGAAGGCTTAAACTTTTCAGAAGCAAGGGGCTCGTCAGGTTATCACTTGAGGTGACACAGGTGGTTTCTGTCACCGCTCACTGAGTCACAGCATAGCTCTTGCGGGTGCTCCAAGCCCACAGTGCACTTACTGCGTGTGCTTACTGCTAAGGAATGGTTCTCCTGCCCAGGTACACTCCGCTCTCCATGCTTGGACCCTCTGCCTTCAGTTCTTACTGTGTGCTGACAAGGGATACTCTCTCTCAGGAGGCCGGGTGCCTCCCGTTCTGTGGCTGGCCAGGGTCATAAGAAAACTGCAGTCTGTATTCAAAGGGATCCTGTATCCTGCAGAATCCAAAGATCATGCTCGGAAGGGCTTCACTGTCTCCTATCCTTTCCAGGGGATGAACAATCAGTACGTCCGCCGAGAGGTCTTCTGCAGGAACACCTGTCATGAGCTCAAGAGGTTCTGGGAGAGGGAGATCGGCAAGCAGACGTGCTACAGAGAGTCCGAGGAGCACCGCCTAGGAAGGAGCGCGCTGAGAAAGTACTCACACATGTCTGCCCTAACACACTTCAAGAGGATTTATGTACTTTTATGTTTTCTGTGTTGTCTTGCCTGTCTGTCTGTGCAGCATGTGCGTGCAGTGCCCCGGAGGTCAGGAGGAGGTGTGGGGTCCTCTGGAACTGGAATAATAGAATGTTGTTAGCTGCTGTGTGCATGCTCACAACTCTAGCTCCAGGGGACCCAACACCTCTGGTGTCTTTGTGTACCTGTACTCTCTCTCTCTCTCTCTCTCTCTCTCTCTCTCTCTCTCACACACACACACACACACACACACACACACGTCCTCGTGCGCAGGAATGATGTACACACATTATTTGAAATAATAAAAATAAGTCTTAAACTGTAAGATGGAGGCACTGGAGATGGCTCTGAGGCAGGTCTGGGTAACATGAAACTGATTAAAAGAAGAAATGAGGGAAGGAAAGGAAGAAGGGGGAGGGGAGGGAGGACGGAAAAAGGAAAAAAAAAAAGCAGCTACAAAACCGAGGGAGGAAAAGATGGCTCACTTGGTCAAACATTTACCACGCAAGCATAAAACCTGAGTCTGATCCTCAGCCCCAAACATTAAAATATTCACATACAGCAGTGCCCGCCCACAACCCCTGAGCTGGGGAGACAGAGGCAGGAGGATGATTAACTCTTCTGGATAGCCAGTCTAGCTGAATTGGCCAGCTCCAGTTTAGAGAAAGATCCCTGTGCCAAAAAATAAAGCAGGGGCTGGAAAGACAGCTTAGAAAGAGAGGGATCCTCTTCCGGAGAGCCCACGTGTGGCTCGCAACTATCTGTAATTCCAGTTTCAAGGGGTTCCAATTCTCTCTTCTGGTCTCTGAGACACCAGGCATGCACGTGGTACACAGACATGCGTGCAGACAAAATAACCATACGTATGTTTTAAATTTAAAAATAAGGTAAGGTGCAACAAAGTATGACACCGGACATTGATTTCTGGCCTCCGAGTGCACCTCCGCACGCCCCCCCCGCACCCCCCCCACCACATGCATACGTATATGTCTACACACGGAAAACCCCAATCAGAAAGTGACTCTGCTCCTTTTGACTCTGGTGAATAAACAGGCATATACGTTTGATTTGCAAGTCCTCCGAGTACCCTCCTAAAAGCGGAACACGGAATGGTTTCTGGGAGGACGCTCCCCAGAGCCTCAGCTGGAGCGATGTGAGGGCCCCACCCTCCCCCATCTGTGCACGTTTCTCTTTCCAGACTCAGGGAAGAATGGAAGCAGAGGCTGGAGACGAAGCTGAGGCTGCGGAACAACCCGGATGAGGCTGAGAAGCAGACAAATGGCTGAGAGCTTCCCGCATGCCCGACCGAAGCGAGCGCCGAGCTCACTCCGTTAGAAGCCCGCTAAACCCCAGCCCCTCCGCTCGCACGCCCTTCCCCAACGCCCCGCCCCGCGGCAGCTACTCCCTCCCTGCACGGGGGGCCAGGCTAGGAGTCCGACGCCTCTGAGCGAGAGCTTGTTTAACTTCAAGGCCTCGGACGCGGCGTTTGTTTTCACATCATTTCCCTCTCGTTTAAAAATCTTTTAAAGTCTGTGCATACCAGAAGGGATTCCGATCTTCCTGGTCATGCTTTAAGCACCGCGTAGCATTTATGCCCCACCTTTTCAACCAAGAAAAATAACTACGTGAAGTGAAATCTTTCCTCGTATTTCCCTCAGAAGAGAGAGAGCAGAAACAGCAGCACCAGTAGTCCCTACATAAGGCTTGCAAAGAACCCGCCTCTGTGTGAATTGAATTGGCCTTCAGAAACCATGTCTATCAATAAAATATGGAGGTAATTTTACTAAATTCAGTCGTTTGCTAGTCCCTGAGCACCCTCTCCGTCGCACGCATTTAGCTGGATCTCCACGGGCTTGCACTGGATGACTTCCGTCTGTTCGCTCAACCGAGCGGATGTCAGGCCACGCCAAGGGTATTAGCACACAGAGGCTGGACTTTGAAATGACACTGTCCTTCCATCGCTTAGGTCCAGAAGGATAATCGTCACCACCACTGAGAACGCCATGGTAACAGGGTCTGGGAACTTTTTTCTTTTTTCACAGAGGAAGAGAGCAGAGAGATTCATGATTGTTGTGCATGACACCTGTAAGTCTTTAAACACAAGGGTAATCAAGGGTAAACAGAAAAGTAATTCCCCTGGTCACATATGCATGTATTATTATTATTATTATTATCATTATTATTTACTATACTTTAAAAATATTTACTTTCATTTAAAATTATGTGTATGTATGTGTATCTGTGGTGGTTGGTGCATGTGTACCTGTGTGTGTGTGTGTGTGTGTGTGTGTGTGTGTGTATCTATGGGGTTGTGTGCATATGTATCTGGCAGGGGGTGGTATGTGTATCTGTTGGGGTGTGTGTGTGTGTATTTGTGTGGGATATGTGTTTGTGTGTAGGGGTATACATATATGTCTATGCATGAGTGTGCATGTGTGTCTGTGTGTGGGTGTGTGCATGTGTGTCTTTGGGTGTGTGTACATGTGTGTTTTGTGTGGGTGTGTGCATGTGTGTCTGGGTGTGTGTGCATGTGTGTCTGGGTGTGAGTGTGTGTATGTGTGTCTTTGGGGGGTATACATGTGTGTCTGTGTGGGTTTTTTTGTTTTGGGTTTTTCGAGACAGGGTTTCTCTGTGTAGCCCTGGCTGTCCTGGAACTTACTCTGTAGACCAGGCTGGCCTCGAACTCAGAAATCCGCCTGCCTCTGCCTCTCAAGTGCTGGGATTACAGGCGTGTGCCACCACCGCTCGGCCCTGTGTGGGGTTATATATGTGTGTCTGTGTGTGGGTGTTGGGTGTGAGCATGTGTGTCTGTGTGGATGTGTGCATGTGTGTCTGTGTGTGGGTGTTTGCATGTGTATCTGTGTGTGGGTGTGTGCATGTGTGTGTGGGTGTGTGCATGTATGTCTGTGTGGGGTGTGCATGTGTCTTTGGGGATGTGTGCATGTGTGTCTGTGTGTGGGTGTTTGCATGTATATTTGTGTGTGTGTGTCTGTGTGGGTGTGTGCATGTGTGTCTATGTAGGGGTATGCATGTGTGTCTTTGTGTGTGTGTGTGTGTGTGTGTGTGTGTGCATGTGTGTCTTTGGGGGTGTGTGCATGTGTGTCTGTGTGGAGCCTGTGATGGCTGTCAAGTCTTTGGGAGGGACAGGTGGATGTGCGCACCCTCTGTGGGTTCTGGGCACTCATCTCAGGTCCTCAGCAAGAGCAGTATGCACTCTTAATCACCGAGCCATCTCTCCAGCCCCAACTATTGCATCTTCTATGAACAAGAAAACAGAAGCTCAGAAAAGTGACACAGGAGTAAAACTGATTCGTGAAAGAGCCCCGATTCAGTACCAGTTCTAACTTCAAAGCAAATCCTCATTTCAAAACATGGTTCTAGTTAACGCTCAAGTGTTCCTATTTTCAACGATTTGTGCTCAGCAGTAATGTATTTTAACATTGTGTGTGTGTGTGTGTGTGTGTGTGTGTGTGCATGTGTATCTGTGTGTGGGTGTGTGCATGTGTGTCTGTGTGGGTGTGTGCATGTGTGTCTGTGTGGGTGTATGCATGTGTGTCTGTGTGTGGTTGTGTGTCTGTGTGTCTGTGTGCGGGTGTGCATATGTGTCTTTGGGGGTAGCATTTAGTGAGATGCTAAAATCCCACTAATTAAAACATCTTCAGTGGAGTCTGAACTGAAGAGTTCACATGGGGGTGGGGCGTGCAGGTGAACAGTTTCGGGTGCCGGGAGCCTGCACCAGCTTAGGCTCCCCAGGGGCTCATGTGTGAAGCACCTGGTCCTCAGCTGCAAGCCCTCTTTTGGGAGGGTTTGGAACCTTGGGGCTAGTGGCATAACTAGCCAAAGCGAGCCATTTGGGGACAGCGCTGGAGAGAAGTTCTACCTCGTTCCGCCTGAGGGTTGAGCCCCCTCACTGTCCAGACCTGAACAGCCATGCCATAGGTCCCCCCCACCGCAGACTGAGCTGCTCCCAACACCCTCTCCGAGAGACTTATCCTCTAAACTGTGAGCAGAAAAGAACCTTCCCTGTGTCTGTCAGGAGTTTTACCTCAGCACACAGAAAAGAAAAACTGTGAGCCAGGCTGTGGTGGCGCAGGCCTTTAATCCCAGCACTCGGGGGTGGGGGTGGGGGGCAGATGCAGGCAGATTTCTTAGTTTGAGGCTAGCCTGGTCTACAGAGTGAGTTCCAGGACAGCCAGGGGTGTGTAGCCAGGGCTACACAAAGAAACCCTGTCTCAAAAACAAAAACAAAAAACAAAAACAAAAACAAAAAACCCTCTGTGATGTTAGTAAGAATGTCAGCACAGGGTGGGGTGGGGATGGGGCAACAGCAAGTTCAACTGCTGATCTAAATCAAGGCGTCCCCTCTCCCCGGTTGATGCCCTGTGTCCCTCGAACTCTTTTTCCATGTTCTAGTTTGCATTGGATTACTTTGAAAGTTAGGCACACCATGTCAGTGTCGTGAACAGAGCTGAACATAACTGAATAGGCTAACAAGCTCCCAACAGTGGCAATTTGGGGAATTATAAGGGGACAGCAAACTTATCCCTACACTTAATATCAAATTGTGGGCTACATTATTATTTGTTCCTCTGTTTCTCCAAAAGGATTTTTCCAGAAGCCTTTCCACTCCCAGTCTCAAATCCCAGTGACGGTCACCATCTCGGTTATCTCAGTAAACAATATTTTACTCACCCAGTTACTCAGGGTTAAAATCCACCCACCCCAGTCTTCTCCCTCTCCCATACATCTGTCCTGTCTAGGCCACTCAAGGTCCTGTGAATCAGCTTTGGGCCAGAGACATGGCTCGGTGGGAGAAGGTACTAGCCGTGAGCTCCTGGTGACCTGAGCTCAATCCTGGAGCCCACAGAGGGGGAAAAGAGCTGCCTACTGAAACTTGTATACTCAATATACTCAAATACATACACGTCCTACACACACACACACACACACACACACACACACACACGAGACCCACATACACGAATGATAATAAATGAGTTTCAAATGTCAGCTTTACTTCTTAAGACTGTAAGGTTTAGACTCTAAACTACTATCCCTTGATTCAAATGCTTCCAAAAGTTTAACACACTTAAATGTATCATCTTCCTTGAGACTTAGCCGTACACACCTGTAATCCCAGAAGGCAGGAGGTGGAGGCGAGAGGGTCAGTTGTTTAAGGCCATGCTGACTACACAGAGAGCTCGAGGTCAGCCTGGGATACGTGAATTCTGTTTCATTTTTTTTTTCGAGACAGGGTTTCTCTGTGTAGCCCCGTCTGTCCTGGAACTCACTCTGTAGACCAGGCTGGCCTCAAACTCAGAAATCCGCCTGCCTCTGCCTCCCAAGTGCTGGGATTACAGGCGTGCATCACCACCGCCTGGCCTGTTTCAATTTTTTAAATGAAAGTAATAAAGTTCCTCAACTTTACTGCTAAAGTTATAAGAAAGCTCAGTTCCCCATGCTCATAGTTTCACTCATGGGAAGGCAGATTGGTCCAGTCATTATGAAAATTCCTTTAAAAAAAAAAAAAAACCAGAATTACCCTACAAACAACTCAATTATACTACCCCAGAGTAGACACCTGAAAAATTCTAAGTCACCACACCACAGAGATACCTGAACGTGCATTTATTACAAGACTATTCCCCATACCCAAGTCATGGAAGCAACCTTGTGTCCATTAACCTATGCATGGATAAAGAACACATGTTATAGATACACAATGGAATTTTGCATAGCCATAAAGAACAAAATTGTGCTGTTTGCAACAAAATGGTTGAGAGGCTGGAGAGATGGCTGGGCAGCGAAGAGTACTTGCTGCTCTTGAACAGGGCCCACTTCACACACACACGGTGACTCACAACCACTTGTAACTCTAGTTCCAGGGGACCCAAGACCCTCTTCTGACGTCTGTGGGCGCCAGACATGTACATGATACACAGACATCCAGGCAAAACATGCATACACGTGAACTTAAGTAATATTTTTTTAAAACTTATGTTGTTGTTTGCTAGAAATATGGATGCAACCAGAGACCATTCCATTACTGGGGCAGCGGGGAACAGACTAAAAAAAAAAAAGAAATATATATGCTTTCTCTCACATGTGGACTTTAGTTTGTATATAAACTCCCATCTTTATATCTCTCTTTGTTCTATCTTTCTGTCTCTTTCTGTGTGTCTCTACTTCTGTCTCTCTCTGTATGTCTGTCTCTATGTCTCTCCCTGTCTTTGTCCTGTCTTTATCTCTTTGTCTCTCCTTCTGTGTATCTCTGTCTCTCTCTCTGTCTCTGTCTGCCTCTTTGTCTCTCTGTTTCTGTACCTGTGTCTCTGTCTGTGTCTCTGTGTCTATCTCTGTCTCTCTGTCTCTGTTTCTGTCTCTCTGTGTGTGTGGGGGTGTGTGTGTACTTAACACATAAATTGTTCATTGAAGCTGTAAATAGAGCCCTGGCGGGTAAATTAGGCTCCGTGTCGTCAATCCCGTAGCCTCTGTGTCATCAATCCTGTAGCCTCCGCGTCAATCCCGGCCCATCAGTGTGCTCTCCTCCTCACAGGGATCTGAACAGTCCTAGCTGTTGCTGCTGGAAACCTCGATACCCTGGAGACGAGCTGTAGATGCTTCCTTCTGTTTCCTGTGTGCAAAAGTAATTCAATTAACGTGCCTAGTGGCCATGATTGCCAGCTTCTGGAGACACTGAGCTATACGATGGGGAAGGGACATGAAGGGAAAGTCGCAGCTACCTGGCCTTTGTATGGAAAGAGAGAGACAGACTGAGAAGCCCCGGGATATGAGAAGCCCGCCACTCAGGGCTCGGAGGCTGGATGTGGGTCACACAGCATCCGGAACAGCCCCTAGGGATGGGAGCAGCGTCCACGTGATGAGACACAAGGCCGATCTGTTGGGCAAACAAGTGGACAGTTTGCATGCAGCGCAGCACTATGTTTTATGAGAGCCGCCTCCATAATACCCCCATTCAGACCAGGCCGAGGGGCTGGACGCCACCGTGTTTCCTCTCTCTCAGCAGAGAGCCAGCTCGGCACCGAGTTAGTCAGCACGGAGCAGGCTGCCGTCCGTGACTGAGCTTCAGAAGTCCTTTTGTAAGGTCCCTTCCTGGGCAGGAACGCCTTCCTAACTCTCCAAACATTTCCATGGAATGGGGGAGACCATAGGGTGTGGGGCTTCTAGAACCTTCCCACCACCGTGTGCCCACTCCAGCAGCGCCCACCTGAACCCAGAATCACATGTGCCCAGCCACACTGGTGACTTTCCCTGGAATCCACAGGCTGTCTGGAGGGCAGCTCTCAAATTCAGGCTGATTGGCCAAGAGGCTGGAGCAGCTGAGATGCTAAACGGGAGGTGTGTCTCAGGGTAACCCACAGTCTCAGCAGCATGGCAAGCGCTAGCAGGAAGGGTGAGGGGTGAGCGGCGGGGTAAGAACTGGAATCATCGAGAAGGAACTGTTCTAATGAGATGCCGTTAGGAAGCAGTGTCCAGTGGGACTTGAGATGGAAGAGATGCTCTTCCCGAGATAATCTGCATCTTTTGAAGTTATTGATCAACCAAACACCCTTGGAATAATCACCCGGAGCAGGGGCAGTCCTGCCCTTGGTGGCTGTCTTCTCTCCTTCCCTCCAACCCCGTCCTTAGACGATCGATCATGAGAGGCCTGGATCACGGCAGTTTTGTACTCACGAAGACCTTGTCCTAGAAGACAGGCTTGGGAGCAGCAGGCCAAGGATCTGGGACGGAGGAGGCAGAACTGCCGTCTTCCCACCAGTGGTCTTGCTTCCACGTAGACCCGAACTCAGGGCTACACACACCCAGGGCTTTCTCCGTTCCGGGTATCCAACCCCAGGCTGCTTGCTGCCCTGTGGCCTCAGGGGATACAGGTCCAGAGAGCACCCAGCTCCTAGAGATAAAGGAAACGTCCCTTGCTCCTTCGTACATGAGATCCTTTAGTGACAACAGATCAAGGGAAGATGTCACCACCTCGGTGAATAGATAGGACAAGACTCATCCATCCCCATCCCCAGCAACTTCCTCCAGGTGCACCACAGGCTTGACCAGCTCTGTCTCCACAGCACCCAGTGAAACCACAGTGTTGTTTCAAACCTGGGGGCTGAGGGAGTCAGCTGGCCTCACAGCCTTGTCGCTTGGTTCCCCTTTGTTCAGACTGTGACTTCTCTCCTCTCCAGGAGAAGCTACACATTGTTCCTGCCCTTGGCCTGCTTCTGCCCTGTTTCCTTCCATCCAGCCCTGGGCTGAGGGATCTCTCCCTCTCAAAAAACCTGGGCATCAGCAGGCCAGACTCGTCCTGTCTTCTTCTCCCGTGAACAGCAGGGCAAAGAATCTAAATATTATTCCCAGTCTCCTCTGCTTTGCCCACA
Source organism: Apodemus agrarius (assembly GCA_964023405.1). Classification (NCBI taxonomy): domain Eukaryota; kingdom Metazoa; phylum Chordata; class Mammalia; order Rodentia; family Muridae; genus Apodemus; species Apodemus agrarius. The sequence continues at coordinate 113,660,261 of OZ030012.1, read as the reverse complement.
CCACGCCTCTCCTCAGAGCCATGGAAACCAGATCTGATTTCCAGTGAAATTCCACTGGGAGATGGTTTGGAATCCTTGGCATTCCTTTCCCTGCCCTCTCTCTCGTTGACGGTGTACCACTCTATGGTAGGAGCAAGGTTCTTGAAGGCTCAGCCTGCCCTTTGCCAGGGAGGACAAGTGAGAATCTTGGCTGTCCTAGTCACTACCTCCTCCCAGGGGATTTGATCCACATTTTGCACTAACTCCATCCAATGAAAACCTGAAGCCCCAGCTCCCAGGCTCCTCCTCGTCCCTCCGTCTGCCTCCTTCCTCCTTTACTAAGATCAGTAGCAACAATGTTCAAAGCACCAAGAACCGAGCAATGTGGAACTTGTCTGGGACTAAAGGGAGGGATTCTGTGTGACTCCGGGAGGGGCTCAAACAGTCAAGGGGAGGAAATTGAGATGCACCAGTAAAGTCAAAACACACACACTTGACAGGACACAGGTAAGGGAAGAGGCAGGGGCAGTGACTAGGGGAGCAGGCTCTTGCAAGAAATACTGTGGAATCAGAAAACCTGCAGGACACAAAGGAGACTGTTCTGGGAAGGGCGAGGGTCAGGGGTAGAGGAAGGGCACCAGGGACTCTAGAACTGCTAATATAGGCGGCAAGTTGGCTTAGTGTGGGTGTCCATTACTGTGAAGAGGCACCATGACCAAGACAACACTTACAAAGGAAAACATTTAATTGAGGCTATTTACAGTTCGAGAGGTTTTAGTCCATTATCATGGTGGGAAACACGGCAGTACTCAGGCGGATATGGTGCTGGGAAGAGGTTGAGAGTTCTACATCTTAATCTGCAGGTAGCAGAAGCAGGCTGTGTTCCACACAGGGCAGAGTCTGAGCATATATGTGACCTCAGAGCCCGCCTCCACACAGACACACTTCATCCAACAAGGCCACACCTACTCCAGCAAGGCCACACCTCCTAATAGTGCCACTCTCTGGGCCAGGCTTTCAAACAGGAGTCTATGGAGACCATCCACACCTATTCAAACCACCACATCCCATTCCCTGGCCCCCATGGCTCATAGCCACCACAAAATGCAAAAATGTTTTGGTGTTCAGGACTGGGTCAAAACCCAGCGTGTGAAGCCCACAGACTCTGGCAAAGGTACCCAGAGACCAGATTCACAGCTGAGGGATAAAGGGACACGAGATGCCCAGACTTACCCAGCCCTGGCAAACAGACTTTGTGGACCCTTCAACCTCTCTGGAGTGCCCCTGGGCATGGTGCACAGTACACACCCTTTATAGGAAGGGCACAGTCCCCACTTACAGGGTGAGTGCAAGCTCCGTATTCTCACTATGACTGCTTCTGAACAGGGGCTGGTCCCTCTTGAAACTAAGACTTCCATCCGTGGGCAGCTATCTGGGCGTGTATGAGCATCACATGCTCCTGGTCACCTACGGGCAGGAGATGCCCTGAAGAGACAAAATGGGGTGGGGCGGAGCTTCAAGATGGCTCACCAGCAAAGTGCTTGTATATAAGCTTCAGGACCTGACCTCTACCCCACCCCCACCCCCCGGGGCCCACTTTAAATAGCTGGGCATAGAGCTGAGCGGCTGCGCCTCAGACCTGGGGAGGCAGAGACAAGAGAGTCCCTTTGGCTTGCTGGGGAGCCAGTCTAGGTAAATCAGTGAGCTTCAAAAAAGTAAGGTCGAGAACAGTCGAGAACACCTGAGGTTAGCTATTGCCTTTGTATGGGCAAACACACACATGCCAACATACGCATGCCAACACACACATGAACACACATGTATACACACAAAGATGAAACGGGTTTATTAAAAATCCTGAATAAATAAGTAGACTGTAATTGTGGCCATCACCCAGAAAAGTAGGGAGGGAAAAAAGCCATATTCTGAGGCAGGAGGGGGACTGAAGAGGCGAAGACGCTGGAGACAAGCTGCGTCTCCTCTCTCAGTCTTGCCTCCTCACTCCAGGCCTGCGTTCTGTGAGGCGGAGTCGCATCCAGCCTGATGATTTTTATTTTTCAGATCTACCTGCTGGATCTAGGCAGTTAGGGTACTGATGATAATAACCATGAACCCCTCAGACTGCCCCCTTGCATGAATCATAGGCCATAAATCAGGAGGTGTTCTAGGCTGGACACCCAGAGAAGAATCCATCCGGGAGAGGCCATCGCTGAGACGGCCCTGCACTGACTGTAGGCGGACCCAGCCCCATGGGCCTCCCGAAGCCCCAAATGCAGATGGCTGACTGCCACTCACTCCTGCTGTCGGTCAGCTTCCTTCCTGCACGCCCCTCACATGTTGAGTCTGCCCGAAGGGTCTGCTATAGCCCTGGCTGCTCCTGGAACCCACCAGGGCACTGTGGAAACCCCGTGGACTCACAAAGACCGGAGGCCCAAGTTCAGTTAGTGTTGGGGGCAGGAGGGTGGGTGGCAGGGTTTCGTCACAGCTGAACTGTGTCACAGGCACTTAGGGCTGTCTTTGAGAGAGGAGCCTCCATCAGTGTAACCCTTCTAAGGATCTTCCTAGGGACACAAGTTTCTGGTAGAACTCAGGCCCAGGTCCTATGTTTGTGATGAAATATTTGGTGGACCCAGTCAGAGAACGCCTCTCTCCGCTTTCTCCGGGGTTTCACAGTGCAGGGGAACAACCAGCTCTCTTCACACAGGCCTCCACACTTTCTGAAAGGCTCTGAAGGTGCCCCTCCCTGAGGCGCTCAAGGGCCTCAGCCATGGCCTTAGGCATAACCTTTCTCAACATCTCCCTTTGCCCTTCCCACACAGGCTGAATTGGTGGGAAGCACCCAGAATTCAGCACTGTCGGGGCACTAGCAAGCCTTGAATGTCCCAGCTGTCTCTCCCCGAGAGAGGTCAGAAAGTGTCTCAGGTAAGTCTGCTGGCAAGGTCAGGCCAGGTGACCGACTGCTGGTGTTTATATTCCGTGCCTTTGCAAAGGGCGGGGCCTGCCAGGGGCAACTGGGCAGCTCAGCATGGACCTGAGGTTTTCCTGCCCCAGGTCCTTCTGAGAAGCCAGCTCAAGCCTGAATCCCAGCTGACGAGGAGGAAACAGGTTCCCTCATGGGAAAGAGAACTGAGCAGACAGAGCCTTCTGCAGTTTGGGACAGGGGGAGAGAAAAAGAAATGAGATGAACTCTGACGTGAGAATTTCCATTTCAGTCCAAAGAACTGAACGGAGCCAGATCTTGGGAAGGGCGGCCGTGAACTGGACAGGAAGGATGGAGACCATTATGCAGCACGCAGCCCCGGGGCCTGTGGCTAACAGTAAGGGCTGAGGCCCAGTGCAGCCAGGGCTCCTCACCCGAGATGGTGCTTATCAGAGCTTTCCTCACCTGAGGAAAGGCTTATCAGAGCCCAGACCTGAGGCCAAAAGAGAGCTGTGAGCTCTGGGGTCCCAATGCAGCAGTCGGTGTGCCCCTGTAAGAAGTAGAACACCATCTCTGTTGAGAACCATCTCTCCAGCCTGCCTCGATCCAGGCATTGGGGAGCAGGCGGGTAGCGCTTGCTTCGTAAAAGTCCACAGCAGGCACTTGGTCCAGAGTGGCCGGGTCACCAGGGTTCTCAAGCATCCCAGTGGCCCGGCAAACGGCTCATGTCTTCATTCTGGATGTGCGTATAACAGGACTGGGGAGAGAGAGACGTGGTTGCCACGTTGGAACCTGCTGGTAGATCTGCTCCCATCGGCGGCATGCATGGGTCTAGGCTCTGAAAGGCCCCGCACCACCTCCCTGCGTACACACAGCCCCGGATCTGCAGGCTAACAGCCTTCCCTCTGCATACCCGCTTGGAGCTGCAGCCTGGAAGGCTGAGGCCCATCTGCTCTGGGACAAGCGCCAGCCCTGTGAGGGTCCTTCCCATGGAGACACGCAAGGCGGGGGATTTGAGCTCTTCCCACCATGGTGTCTGCGGCAGAGAAGGAATTTCCTTGGGCTCTTAGCCCTGCTCCCTCACCTCTAAAGCTGTGAGCAGGAAGTCATGGAGGCCTCCGGTGTGGATGGGATCCATCATGTCACGGATGAAGTGGATCTCAGCTCCCAGACGCTGGATTCTAGAGAAAAGACCGTGGTAACCAAGGAGAGCAGAGTGGGGAGGTCACGGACACACTCCACAGCTGGGGGAGCAGCCCCCGTCTAGAGAGCTAGACCACTCTGAAGTGGCCCCCACTGTGTCCCAGGTTCCTTTCCGGGCTTCGACTCCCCTCTCTGTCCTGTGTTTGGTGCAGACAACGTGGGAAGGGGTCCCCACTCCCCACTCACTGAGCTCGGGACACCACGTAGATAAGCAGCGGCAACAGGTCATCCATTGGCAATTTGTATTCGCGGCCCAGCACCTGTGACACCGTGGCCTCAATTTCCCTGTAGGTCTTCTCAAGCACCTCCAGCTTCTCCTGAGTGTTCATTGTGGTGCTGTAAGCAGAGTGCAACTCCTGGTCAATCAAGGCCTCGGGGCTCGGTCTTGGGAGGAGGAAGAAGAGGGACAGCACACACACACACACACACACACACACACACACACACATGCACGTGCACACATCCACATGCATGCACACACACCACACGCACCCGCGCCCCCCCCCCCCCCGCCCTTCCATGCACTCCCACTAGGGCAGACACTCACCTGATCTTCTGCAGACACTCAGTGGCCGACAGGAAACAGTTGTCTCGGACCAGAGAATATCTCTGTAATGGCAAGGAGCAAACAGGGACCCAGCTTGACACGCTCTGCTCGGGGGTCCCTTGCCACTCACACCTGTGCCACCACTGACCTCATTACATCCCTGTCCCGATGGCTAAGTGACCCAGGACAACCCCACAGCTCCACTGAGAGCTTCATGGAGGAACTAGGCTCCAAGGGGTTGAGAGGACCAAGAGGGACAGATTATTTGGTGACACTCAATTCCAAAAGCTGGTGTCAATGGTCTCCAGACCCCAGGGCTTGTTGAAACCCAGGTTCCAGAGTTGACTTCTTGCTTTCTGACTCTATGGTTATACGTTAGGACTGGGGATGCGTTAGGGTTAATGGGCTTAGTGGTAGAATTTTCGCCTAGCATTGCAAAAGCGGTGGGGGTCAAGAATCTCTCTCTCTCTCTCTCTCTCTCTCTCTCTCTCTCTCTTTTGAGACAGGGTTTCTCTATGTAGTCCTGGCTGTCCTGGAACTTACTATGTAGACCAGGCTGGCCACGAACTCAGAAATTCGCCTGCCTCTGCCTCCCAAGTGCTGGGATTACAGGCGTGTGCCACCACGCCCGGCTAAGAATCTGTCTCTTTAGGAGGACCCAGATGCTCCTGAGACAGTGGGATGGCTCATGTGCCCTTGACCATGGCTGTCTCCTGTGGCTCTTTTTACACAGGAGAAAACTGAGACTCAGAGCTCAGGAACCCAACCCACTGCCACAGCCTGGAGGAGAGCAGAGCCTGCTGTGGAGCACTTGAGACAGGAAGGAAGTCTGGGGTTCCTCCTCCCTCTCTGGCCCCTCCTCAGGCAGTCTGGGACTCAGAAGCTCCAGGAGCACAAGCTCCTCCTCCTCCCAGGACCACAGGCCCCTCCTCCTCCCAGGGCCACAGGCCCCTCCTCCTCCCAGGGCCACAGGCCCCTCCTCCTCCTCCCAGGACCACAGGCCCCTCCTCCTTCCAGGACCACAGGCCCCTCCTCCTCCCAGGACTACAGGCCCCTCCTCCTCCCAGGACCACAAGCCCGTCCTCCCTGGTAAGCGGAACACAGCCCTCTCACCTGTCTGCTTGTCAGCTTGAGGTCCTTGTGGGCCCACAGATACCTGAAATTGGAGACATGAGGTGCGATGCTTTGCTAGTCTGAGCTCAGAGGACCTGTTGCTATGTCCCCCAGGGAGGGCTAAGCATAAGCGGGGGCAAGGGAATAGGGTCGCTGTGGCATTCTCAGTGTATACAGTCAGCCTGAGGCGAAGGAAGCCATTGGGTGGGTCCTGGAGGAAGAGATCTTCCATGGCTGTGTGACAAAGGAACGCTAGGCTCTGAAGGAGAACGGGGCCTCAGAATGTTGAGATCCCAGCAGGGACAACCAAGCACGCACTTGTGACGTGCAAGCGTCAGAGGGGCGCTAAGGAAAACGTGTGTATTAGAGGCAGTGGGGGTGGGGGAGGGCAGGGGATGCACAAGATGCAGGATGCAAACACCTGTCTGACCTGATCCCAGAGCAGCCCTCAGTTTCCCCTTCAAGACCCCTCCTCCCCCACTCTCAGTCCAAGTCCAATGGTGGATCTGGAGGCGGGCCCAGTCAATGCTGGCCAGCACTCAGGGAAGGACACCGAGGACTGTGGGAACTAAGGAATAGGAAAGGCCAGCTCTCTCTGAGCGGGGGTGGAGGGGGGGACAGTGGAAGAATTGAGCCATAGGGCAATAAATATGGAGTGGCTGGTGTGGAGCTCTGGCAAAATCTGGGATGGGAGGTTGTGGGGGGGGGGGCGGGACAAAGGTCCTTGCTGGGATGGTTGGGCACCCAGACCCAGTCACACGCCCAGGGCTCTGTGGCGTTTATATAGATGAGCACAGTTGGGGTTGGGTAGAGCCCTTGGCCGAGCCGGCAGGAGGGCAAGCTTACTCCAGGAGATTGGTGTCGGAGAACAGGCTGAGGTTGGTGATGCCCCGACTGTACAGTCCATCCTCTCTCTCATGGAGAAGCAGGTACAGCGAGGAGAGCTCTGAGTAGAAGCTGGGCAGGATGAGGGGTAAGAGCACCCCGTGCACCTGCAGGTCCCTGAGAGGCCAGAAGAAGAGATGGGAGACGCTGCCGTCAGGGCCACCACTGTGCTGCCGCAGAGCTGGAGTCTGTCCCGGGGACAGCTAACTCCTGCTCTGTGTGGCTTAGGCCCATGTCCTCACCCCACCCCACCCCCACACCTCAGTGTCAAGGTGCACAGGAAGGAGGAGGCCTCTGGCAACTGCTTGCCCCTCTGCGCAACTCAAGCATGAGGCAAAGATGTATCTAGTGCACGGTGGCACTGCTCCTGGGTGCCTCCCAGGACCAAGGTCATATGTCACTGTGTTGTTGGTGGATAGCAAACGTGCCCAGCGCTTTCCTAAGAAGCCTTGCCACCCAGAGGGAGGCCCCAGGTACAAAGGCCCTTGCCAGGTACCTTGTCTCCGTGCTCTCCTCCTCCAGGGTCTGGCCCTGGCGCTGTAGGGCAACCTTCAGCAGACCCCTGCAAGCCGGTAAGAGGGGCGTAATGTGGCTGCTGCCCACCGAAACGGGGATCCACCCCCCCCAGCCTCCCAAAAGTGAGGGCGGATGGGCCCATCTCCCAGAACTGGCTGGCTAGATCTGGATTGGATGTTTGCAGAGTCTAGCCTCTCCTGCCACTGGGGGTCGAAGGCTGGAGCTATAGTGAGTGTTGGGCTGTCGGGGCACTCCGGTGGCTGCTGAAGCTCCTGTCTGTAATGGTCATGCGACCTAAGTTCTACCTGGGACAGGATAGACGGAGCTTGAAATCCAGGGTCACACTCAGCCTACTGCAAAGGTAGGCTATCTATAGGGTCAGGGGTGTGTCAGGGGCCAGACAGGGATTGGCCCCTGGCCAGGAGCTATCAGAGGCCCTTGCTGTCATCTCTTAAACCTCTGGTCACCACTGACACTGACCAACCTCTGAGCCGGTACCAAACAAGATGTGAGTTAGAGGCGTGAGACAGAGCCAAGCCTTGGGAAGGGCAACCCTGGGCCAGTCCCTAGGGAGCGGCCATGACCCTGGGACAGGCTCACCTGTAGGCAGCCCAAAGCTCCCAGGCGTGCTGCTTCACCTCCTCCTTGGCCATCTCCTGCAGGTGTTTGTTGGACCCTATGCCTGAGTATGTGGCCTGGAAGGTCAGCATCAGGGTGTGGAGCAACTTCCCCAGTGGGTGTCGGGAATTCTCCAGAGCCTGGACCCATGAGACCCAACAGGGATGCTTAGAGCCAGGGTCTGGAGCGCAGGAAGCCCAGCCCAGCCTCCCGGACAGGCACCCCCGAGGCCCTCTGAGAACCAGGAACCCCATAGGTCTGTCCCCAGCAGTCAGCGCCATGCTCCCTGCGCCTGGGCCCTCACCTTCTGGAGGTACTGCTGCAGGGCCTTGGGCTTGCGATGCTGCAGCAGCTCCTTCAGGATATCGTCCATGCTGCCCACACAGTCCTCAGGGTGGCTTCTGGAGCACCATGCACAGTGTCCCTTACCCATCCCCGAGTGAGTACCCACCTCCCTAACCCTCTCTGACCTGCGAGGACATCGAGAGGGGCCAGGCTCACCTCTCATCACACGGGTGCTCCCGGGACTCGCGTAGCTCCCTGGAGCTCTGCACGTGGAAGCCCAGGAGGGCTTCCTGCATTTCCCCGGGACAGCCTAAACGCACGAAGTCCCAGAAGGGGTCGTAGACTCCCTGCCAGCGGCTCTCCACAGGGAAGGCACCCACTCCCAGCTGCCTGTGGTTGGGAACAGTGAGAGATGCGGAAGATGGAGCCAGAGCCGGGCAAACCCTCGGCACAGCGCTGAGAGGGGTTGGCGGGATCAGCCTGGCCCCAGGAATGGGGCAGGATGCGGAACACAGAGAGCCGACCCCCAAGGCAAGTAAAGAGGACAAGGCAGAGAGAGGGTCATTGCGTTCTGAGACGGAGAAGAGACAGGTACAGAGTTCTGCAAAGGGCCTGGAGTTCTGGAGGCTAAATCCAGTCTGCCTTGGATCAAGACAGAGCAGTGCCCGGAAGCCCGGGCTCTCCTTGCTCTCTCCTGTCCTGCCCTCTCCCATGGCCTCCCCGTGGTGGATCCTGCCTTGCCGACAGGCTCAGTGAGACCGACTGTACGTCTCACAAAGAAAACCATATCCTGCTGTCACCTCACAGGTATCCCACACCTGTGCCCTGCCAGGCTGGGACAGACCTCTTCAGGACCGCTCTCCTCTCCCAGCTCCTGCTGGCAGAGAGAAGTAGCATGCAGGGACAGTCGAGTCCCCTGTACCCCTCTCCAACCTCTGAGATGCTACCGGGGACCGGTTTCTTTAATGGCAAGAGTTATTCACCTGAACTGAGTTTTCCAAAGGGAAAACTGTTCTGTTCCTATAGGAAAATAACCTGAGCCGGGCGGTGGTGGCGCACGCCTTTAATCCCAGCACTTGGGAGGCAGAGGCAGGTGGATTTCTGAGTTCGAGGCCAGCCTGGTCTACAGAGTGAGTTCCAGGACAACCAGGGCTACACGGAGAAACCCTGTCTCAAAAAAAACCAAAAAAATCTAAAAACAAAAAAAAAGGAAAATAACCTGTCTGACAAATTGCTGCTAGAAGTAGGGTGAGTTTACTTACCAAGTTGTTTTTTTCTTCCTGGCTACCAGGGAGCTCAGAGGCAGACCAAGGGGCACTATAACACTATCTATAACTCTAACTATGTATTTATCTCTTTCTTTTAAGATCAACTCACAATCTTTCTGGAAAAAAACCTAAAACCAGGGTCAAAGTGAGACTCACAATCCTATTTTTCGTCCAGTAGGTGCAAGGCAGCCTATCCGCCTAACCCTAGACTTCCATAGCCTCTAGCTGGGACTCTGGTAATAAGACCTTCGCTGAGCCCCGAGGCCTTGGGCTGGAAAGGACACAACACACACTGCCCATTAGGTTGGGCTCTCACCTCTTGTGTGGACTGCTTGAGTCGGGCGGGTGGGCAGCACTGTTCAGCACACCCTGTACACACAGTGCTTCATCTGTCCCTCTGCTGAAAGAGCCATCCAAGGTGAAGCCATTGGGGAGGGTGACCTTGCCCTGAGGGCAGAGAGGAGAGAAGGAAAACCGTCTGTGTGACCAGCCGGCCAGCTGTTCAGGCAAGTGTGTCAATGCTGGGCCTGCTTGGGTTCCACCTGTCCATTCGAGGCACTGGAATATTCTAGAAGTCTCACCCACCTCTGCTGTGAGGCTAAGTGGCTTGGTCCAGGGAGCTAGAGGGGCAATTCCTTGTTGTGGCACCAGACCTGCCTGTCCTTCTGCATCCAACATTATCCTCAGATTTCCAAAGGCCCAGCATGAACACAGTTACCTTTTGCTATGTCAATTCTAGCAGGGACACAGAAAGAATGGTGACCCTGGGGACGGCTGTCCAAGACTCGGGTGGGGCTGTCTCTACAGGAACACAGCACAGACACAACCAGACTGTGCCCCCTGGGCAGGAGGCAAATCCTCCAGTCCCCGTCCCCTTGGCTCTGTTAAGCCAGCACTGCATGCTGCGTGGCAGGGAGACAGAGCCCCTTGGACACCACGGAGGGGGGAGGGGGGAGGGGCACCCTCCTGCCGCCGCCCTTCCTCTACCGTCAGCCTTGGCTTTGAACCTGGGGACTTACGGGGTGGGGTGACAAGGGGATGCCCGCTCACCTTCTCTAGGAGCCTCAGGTCCCTGGTGAAAGTACCTTCGTACAGATAGCCATCGTCACATGCCAAGATGCCTGGGCCCTAGACAGGAAGGAAGAGCACAGGGTGGGGGGTGAGATTGGACAGAAAGCCATGGTGGGTGGACACTGACCCACAGAACGGAGAACCCCCAGGCCTTGGCCCCGCCCTCCCCAGAACAGTCCCACCCCTTGTTCTCCCCCCCTCCCCCCCCCCCCCGTGAGCCTTCGGACTTGGCTCGTCCTCCTGGGCAGCCTCCCCAGGAAGCCCCTGGACGCTCAGGAAGGGCCGGCTCCCTTGCATCTGTCCCTGCTTCCCTGCCACTGCCCCGCGTCCTCAGGGCCAACCAAGCACCTGCCGGGAGGCTGACCAACACGTTCATGCCCAGCTCGTCCCTGACTCCGTGCTCTGGGCCTACCCTTGCCTTGCCTTCCCCGTTTCTTTCAGGTCTCCTCTGGTTCTTTCCAGAACCAAGTGGAGTCTAAACAAACAAGCTGTGAAACCAGGGACAGCGCCGGGTACGGCTGTTGTCCAGAGCCCCACCACACATCAAGCCCCTGGCTTGGAGAGAGGCAGAAGGCAAGGGGCAGCCCAGGCTAGCGGGGGTTGGGTTTGATCTCAGTCTGGACCGGATGTGACTGGGATGTTGGGCAGGTTCTCTCATGTGTGCCATTAATAAACGGGTGTCATTTATATGCTAAGGACAATGGCATCAATCTCAGGGGTCACGTGAGGACTCCAGAAGATGGTGAAGGCTCAGCCAGGGCCAGTGAGGGGTCCATGGACGCCGCTGGTTGTCCCCTGGCATGCTTGGCTCTTACTACCTCGTGTGTGTTCGATAAGCACCACTGACTTGAGTTGCAAAAGAGGGAGAAGAGAGGCTAGAAGCAGCCCGGGTGGTGCCGAAACCAGAGTAAATGGTGGCAGAGCTGGGCATTCCTTGTCACCCACCCAGCTTGGCTTTAATTCACCTACAGAGTGCCCGAGACAGGGGCTACCACTCACGGCCATCTTGTCCCCTTGGAATGTGCCCTGATAGACGTCTGCCCGGGTGATCATGACTCCGGGACCGTGACGCCGGTCAGCCTGCCACATGCCAATGTAGCGTTCACCCCTAAGGAAAGAGGGAGCATCAGAGAGGAGGCTCAAGATGGCTCCCTTGTGCCTTCCGCGTCCTCTGCTGGCGGAGGACGTGGCGGGGGGCAGACAGATGGCGCTAGAAAATGAACCTCAAAGGGAACAGAAGAGGGCAGAGAAGGGAGCCTCACCCTTAGGGGAAGGCATGCTGGGTAGAGCCCCCTAGGGGTGGCAGGAAGCAGCACTGACGGAGGGATGGAGGGAAGCCCCGGGGAGACAGGTGTGCAGGACAGAACAGGACAAAAAAGCGGAAGGGGTGCACAGGGGACGGGGAGGGACTGCGGCGAGGGCCAGCCGGACCTGTGGCTTCCGTCTCTCTGCTCACCTGTCGCTGGCCTCCTCTATGCCATAGCCGCTCCTCTGGCCTCTCTCCCAGTGGCCCGTGTACTTAGTGGGCTGGGGGGCCTGCGGGGCACTGTCGAGGATGCCAAATCCGTGAGGCAGACCGGCCTGAAAATAGCCCCTGTACACCTTGCCAGTACTGTACCTGGAGAGACGCACCTCAAGGAGCTCAGTTGAGAGGACACGCCCCCTCCACCACCCCCCTCCAGTCAACCCTCCCCTCCCTTTCCCCTGAAGGCCAAAGGTCACTTACTCACAGATGCCGTACTCACACATCTCGCCTTCCCGCCAGTGGCACTTGTAACAGTCAAACTTGTCCTCAGAGGCCTGGGGCACCAGGCAGATGCCGAAGCTAAGCGTGTGGTGTGGTTGGGTGGGGTTGGAAGTGAGTAACCAGGCCGCTTGCCTGGTCACGTCCCTCCATGCTACACCGTTGTCCTTGTCTTCAAGGAGTCCGTCCCCCCGCCCCCAGTAGATCTCAGAGTCCCGGTTTCCCTTACAAGAGGTCCTTGGGACACCCCTCCCCCACCACGGGAAGGTAGGCTGAGACCCACGTCCATATTCCCGCCAGGTTCCCCCATCTGCATCTATGTGGGGAGGGGAGCTGGGACATCCGACCGACCACCCGTCTGAGGCTTGGGAATTTGGGGCAGCCACCGGGTAAGATCTTCTCTGTGAGGCAACAGCTGGTCGCCTCACAAGCCAGGACCTGCCCAGCCAGCCTTACCCATGCTCCAGGCCCTGCCAGAAATCCCCCACGTGGTTCCGCCCATCGGGCCACTTCAGGGTTCCTCTGGAACACAGGAGGTCCACGGCATCAGGCCACCAGGCCACCAGGCCCATCCCCACACAGCTGCACCCCCAGAGCCCTCGGCGCCCCTCCCTTCCTCTGCTCTAGCTTCTTCCCGCTAGCCTCTCTGCTCACCTAGTCCTCCAGTGAGCACTGAGGTACCTCACAGAAAGTGCCCCCATCTCCTGGTACAGCTGCACACGTGGCCTTGTGGGGCACCGGGGTACCCTCGACCTGACGCCCTCTTCCGGTGTGTCTGAAGACAGCTACAGTGTATGTACTTACATATAATAATAAATAAATCTTAAATAAGAAACGTCCTAGTCAATGGGATTTCTAGCAAGATCCTTCCTCCTGACGGCGTGCGAGCGGAAGTGCCTAGCTCACAGCCAATGGCGACTCACTTGCCATGGGCCTTGGCTAGACACCAGTCGCCCTCATAGGTAGCCTGGCAGAGCCGGCCCTCACGGCGGAACGTGTAAGCACAGGCCACACGGCGACATTCGGGGGGCACAGACAGCTCCTGGTCTGATCCCAGCACAGGGACGTCCTTCTTGCCACATAGGGCCTGGCATACAGCCTGGGTCACCTTCCTCTGCCAGACAACCTGGTGGGGACAGGAAGGCAAGGGACATGTCATCGCTGCTGCAGGTATGCCCTAAAGAGGCCTCCCAGGGCACCGAGTCTCTTTCCTCTCAACCCTGTCCTCAGGCACACCGCCCTCCTATGGCATGGCGGCAGATAACCCAGAGGGCTGCTGGGGAGTGGGAGCGGGCCTCCACTCCAAGCCAAGACGGGAAAATTCCCGTTCCTCTAACACCCTGCTGCCCACGCCTAGGCACACCCCTGACCCGCCTGTAGGATCAGCACTCTGCCCTCCCCTGGCTTCTGACTTCACGCCCCCACCCCACCCTCATTCATGCATTCACCTTGCCCTCGGGGTCTCTGGTGCAAAAGGAGAACTCGTCCTCAGGAGTGAGGATGTGGAGCACGCACCTAGGCAGACAGGAGTGATCGAGCAGTGAGCCCCATTCCTGTCCAGGGTTGGAAGTGGGGCTCCCGAGGGAGCCTGGAGATGTGAGCGGATGTCATGGGGCACAGGGAGGGGAAGTGGGGGGGGGGAGAGAAGTCACTTACTTGTCTTGGCCGGGATCCACCCACACCAACTTCAGGTCGAAAGTGTGGACGTTGTGGCCCTGGAAGGAGACAGGTGCTGTCCAGAGCTGCGTTTGCAGAGTCACTTGCACTGAAGGCCCCCAGATGCCAGGCCCAGAGCTCGGTCCTTCCACGGTGGCCTGTCCCCCTTAGCTGCAGCCCCCCCCCACCTGCCTTCGCCTTCTCCTGGGGCTCTGAGCATCTGCTCCTCAGCAGCCACGCCCTCCTGAGCTTGCCCGGCATCCGGCTTCACCTTTGCTCACATTTCTCCTTCTACCAGAGAGGCTGTCCTGCCCTGAGCCTGGTGGGAAGTCCCCTTCTCTGCAATGCTATCATCTCCCATTTGGCCCAAGCAGGCTGCTCACTTGACCCGGAAGTGGAAGGGGCTCAAGGCCAAGCCTGAGAACGGAGCAGTTTATAGGTCACAGCAGAGAGACAAGTGAGTCCCAAAGAAACAAAACTGAGGCTAAAACAAAAGCGAGCCCTTCCTCCCTCTCTCCCTCCCTCCCTCTCTCTCTTCTTCCCTCTCTCCCTCCCTCCCTCTCTCCCTCTCTCCCCTTCTTCCCTCTTCCCCTCCCTCCTTCCCTCCATCCCTTCCTCCCTCCCTTCCTTTCCCCTTCCCTCTTTCCCTCAAGTTGTTGTTCTGTCAGGCATTTTGTAGCAGCAACAAGAAAAGGAACTCAGACAATCAGGGAAGGGCTAGAAGCCTCTGGCAGACAAACTGCAGCAGCAGGAGAGGGAGTTACAGACACAATCAGAACGAGCCCCCAGCCAGGCTGCCGGGCTGAGGCAGGGGAGGCAGGGCCGTGAGCACTACGCGTGCCAGGGAAGCTTGGCCAGGGCTAGGGGACAGACCCCGAGGCCTCACACGGCTTCCTCTTGACCCTCGGTCCTTGGCCTGCATCCCAGCCCTTGGCTCTGATATCCTTTCCCGTTCAGGGTCTCATCTGACCCCAGAACCCCCACCTCACGGTCCCCGCCCTCCTAACCTGCAGCAGGACAAGGGCATCGTCGAAGAGCAGCACGCGCTCAGCCCGCAGCGGGGAGACCACCACAGGGATGCCCTGGCTGTCCTGCAAGAGTCGGTGAGTAGGGACGCAGAGCACACCCTGGTGGGGGGTAAAGAGGGAGACAAGAATGTGTCTGTCTGTCTGTCTGTCTCTCTGTCTGTCTCTCTCTCTCTCTCTCTCTCTCTCTCTCTCTCACACACACACACACACACACACACACACACACACACACACACGCTGATGCTCCAAGATGCAGGGGGTGGGGAGGGGTAGAGTCACCCCTGACCCAGCCGGAAAGATCAGCTTGGTTTCTTTCTCTGTTCTTTCCTGGGTGATCCCCATACTGCCCCCATCACAGCCAGCAGGTTCCTGATACCCTCACCTGGTATGCTATACCCTCTGTCACCCACGGTTATTCTGGCCTGCTCTACTCCTGGCCCAAGCCCACCGTGTCTTCTGGGGACTGTCATTCCTGCAGGGGCATTACGTGCTGTGCTGGACAGTGACAGGCATGTGTAATTGGTGGCACCCCCAGAAAAGTCAGGTCTGCTGCCCGAGCCGATGGCTAAGGGTGACTGACAGCCACCAGGTTACCAGTCCTCCTTCCAGATGGGGAAACTGAGCCACAGAGCTGCTCAGACCACCTAGCACAGCTTCACATCCCATAGGGAACAACCCCCTTCCTTGACAGTCCCAGAGCCCCAGACTCACCCTCAGCCGGCTGCTGAGGCTATGCCACAGGGCCTGCGTGGCCTCCGCTTGGTCCAAGGCCTGTCTCAGGAAGGACTGCAGGTTTCTAAACAGGGTAACTGCATGCATCACCAGCTCCTGGGCTGGGTGGGTCTGTGGGAGGACAGGGAAGGAGGGGAGGGTCTGACGGACTTGGAACTTGCCCCCATCCCGGGTGATGGTCATGAGGGTCCAGGCCTAGCCTCAGCCAGTCAGGCCTAAAGGTAAACCACAGCTCGGCTTCTCCCTGACAACTCTTCTGGGAACAGGAAGGGAGCATGAAGGTGCTTCCAGATGGATATTTCAATGACACCATAGTGTGGCCCTGGGACATATGCCCTGGCACTGAGTAGAGAATTCTATGTCTGTTCTTTGGGTGTCAAGTGTATCATCAAGGGAGAGCCGTTTGCCCAAGATTCCCTGGGGCAGATTCACGCCCCCAGAGCTCCTCCCCGGGGAAGGGCCATGTTCTCTCAGGGCCCTCCCTATGGCGTAACTTGGTTCCCGGAGCCTGAGCCCTGATTCTCCTCTTCCCCACACCTCCACCTCCATCCCTGGATTGCTTTTGGTACCCACCTCATCAAGGCTGTCCCTGAGGCTCAGGAGGAGGGGCACGTATTTCTGCACGTGGTCAGCGAGCGGCTGGTAGAGGGCGTGGCACAGGGCACTCCCAGACGACAGCAGCTGCCACACTTCCTTGCGCTGACTCCTCCAGAACTCACTGCATTTAGGAAGGGCCACATACTACAAACCCCCTCCCCCGTTCCAAGCTCTTGTCCACCTGTACAACCCCCCCCCTTGTAACCACTCTCCCAGTTCCCAGACCCAGGACATCAACCCTGTACCCCATTAACCCAGAAAAAGGCCGAGCTCTCTTCCTGGGGGTTTTGCATCCTTACCTCAGAGGAGACAGGGACAGTAACGGCAGACACTCAAGTTGTGGGTGGACAAAGCACCCACCCTGCTGCTTTGGGGCGGGCTTTCCCGACTCCCCCTCCCCAGGCACTCACGCCCACACAGGGGCTACTGTGGTAGCCCCAAGCTCACCTCTTCTTCCTTGAGACCTTCTGAAAGGCTTGCACCACCACACAGTCAGTATAGGACTTGATGTACCTATGAGCAACCCAGGATCACCTAGAAGGCCCAGCTCCCACTGCACACTCAGCCCCTGCCCTCTTGGGAGGTCCCAGATCCCACCCACTGAACAGCCAGAATCCTGATGGTCCAGGCAACTGCTTGACACCCTCAAGCCGTGACCCAACAGTTGTACCTCATAGGCCTGGTCCAGGTCTGAGCCTATACGCCTGCTGTCAAGCCAATACCCTAGCCCACAGGAGACCCACTCCAGCTGACCCTTAGGACCAAATAGCAGAAGTGGCACTCTGGCACTGTGGCCAATCAACAGACTGTCCTGGGGTGGGGCGGGCGCGGGGTGTCTTACTCCACGTGGGCTTGTAGGACAAGGTTGGCATCGCTCAGTAACAGTACGGCCTCCAGATCCGAGGAAGACGGGTGGTAGAGCCTCTGCCGCAGCGAAAGCAGACTCTGCTCTGTCACGTCCCACAACCGCCGGGCACACTCATGCAGCTGCTGCAGAAGCCGAAGGCACTCTTTGCCACAGGGATCTGAGGGTTCCCGGTCTGTGGAGAGCAAAGTCACCCTGAGCTGGCGTTGATGGGTGGTCCTGTGGCTCTGGGCTGCTCAGGACTGCATGAGTACACCACAGAGTTCCTGGTGGGGGGGGGGCGGGGGCGGGAAGGGCATGCGGAGGTAAAGGGCTGAACCTGGAGTACTTAGGGTTGTATGTGTGCCTCCTACTTAACAAGACGACCCTAATCATTTTGGGGAACCAAGACTCCTAGCTCCCCTGAGTCTCTGCCTCTTCTCTTCAGACCCAGATACAGAACATGGAGTCTTCAAGGTCACTCCCAGCCATCTGAGAGATCCAGACAGGCTGTGAGAGAGGAACACACCTGCCCAAGGTCACGTCACAAGGGAGACCCCCTAGGTGAAAGCCTTATGTGTCCTGCCTTCTAATCAGGGCTTTCCAAAGCATCCCAAGGAGCTCTGCGTGGGAACAGGGAGCAAGGCAAGTGGGATAGGCCTGTGGTCCTCAGAAGCCATCTGGGAAAGCAACAGCCCCACCAGAAGATGGCACTGGCGAGTGCCAGCACTTGCACTTGAGTTTGAGGAGGCAGTCTCAGAATGTCTGACAAGGGAGAAATCATATCCCCGGGGGCGGGGGGGGGGGTGGTGTCTCCCGTGCTCCCTCCCTTCTCCACAGAGGCCTACACTCACCAGCTAAGAGCAGAGGCTTCAGGATAAGACTGATGATCCGATCAAGAGTCGTTGAGAAGACCTCCTCCAGCCGGAGCAGGTCGGCCTCCTCTGAGCTACACATAGCCAGGGCGCGGGACACTCGACCTACTGGGTAGGAAGGACACAGGTCACGGCCCAGAGAACACGGCAGGGGCGCAAATATCCTCCCCAGGTCCCAGAGGGATGGCCCAGAACCATCCACGTCATAGTCAATCAGGGAGCCTAGATTCCCACAGAGAGGAGGCCCATTCTAGCCACTGACACTGTCCTGCTCTCTGACGGGGGCTCTGGAGAGAATAAAAGCTGAAAACTACCAAGGGAAGCCTTTCTTCCCACCCAAAAGCACGTGTTCTTCCGGCTCAGTTTTGGCCTGCTCTGACACTCAGTGAATCCAGGCACCCAGCGGGATAACTACCTCGTCATTCTTTGTCCTGGACATCTTTCCATTGAGAGGGGAAAGTGCCCCCCCTCAGGGACTCTGTGATCTTTGGGGCAAGGGACACACATGCTATCAGAAGAGCTAAACAATACTCTGATATCCAGGCTCAGGGTCCTTGTTACTAAATAGAGCTCAGTAAACCAGGAGAGATCTGATACAACAGCAGTTTGGAGGCCTCCCGCTGAAGCCACAGGGGAGACGAGAGACCAGCAGAGCACAGTCTCAGCACAGGGTGGGGGTGGGGGGTGGTTGGGGGGGTGGGGGGGAGGCAGAGGCAGCAGGATTTTGCTATGGACTTGAGGGCAGCCTGGGCTAAGACTATGACCTTGTCGGAAAGGAAGGTAGAAAGAGAAGGAGTGAGGGAAGGGAGGGAAGGAGAGAGGGAGGGAGAGAGGAGAAGCAGCAGGGAGAAGACAGCACAGAGAGGAGAGGTAAAAAACAGACTCATTGGAGTGCGTGCCCCGCCCGTGAGGATGGCCCGCCTTCATTGGCCATCGGACAAGTGTGATTTTGCCTCAGTCAATCAACCCTGAAGATCATGGAGAGCCTCAGAACAAGGCAATAGGAGATTAAACATCAGACTCAGCAAGACAAACCTGGTGACAGGTGACAGATGGGGCCAGGCAGTGAGAAAACTCAGCATGGACAGGGGCCCGGCCCCTCTCTGTCTACCTCCCGGTCCAGACTGAGCCGTCTGGCTGGGTCCCACTCAGGAACAGGGTCACTGGGGTAGGTCGGCTGGAGCCTTGAACTGCTCTGCCCTAAGCCAGCACCAACAGGAGGCAGGGGAGTGAGGACATGTCTGAACCTGTTCCACAGTCGCCCTGCTCAGGCAGAGCCTCCCTAAGTCTCCCCTCGGCAAGGATGTTCATCTGCCCAAATGGGCTGACCAGAGAGCTACACCTCAGGGTGGAGTTAAAGCCTCTTCCCTCTGCCTTGTCCTGACAACTCTGAAACCTTCTGAAATTAAGCAGACTGGGGTGGGTCTGCGGTCATGGGGTGGCCAGTGATGGGCAGGTAGACCCCAGCAAATGTTAAGGGGGGCTCAATCTTCCCGCAGGCACCCCAAATGTCACGGGAGCATCACGGGTCCCCGGCAGAACCTAGGACTCGGGGGCATCGGCTCCAGGACAGAGCAGGGCGGGGACCTCAGAACTCTGGCCCAGACATTCCTGCCCCACCTTTCCTGCGGCTGTTCTGCTGTGTGGGGAGAAGGAGAGGCAGGAAAAGGAAACTGCTAGAAGCCAAAGCAGCAGCAGCAGCCATCTTTGCTGGCAGTAAACGCAGTGCCTCCCCACCCCGACCCCCAGACAACACAAGCAGAGGGTGGGGAGGACAGACTCGGGAGCCTCTGGCACAGATTCCTCCGACCATGGGAGCCCAGCTGAGTGACCTGGACCTCCCTGACCCTCAACCGTGTTTCCAGACATCGATAGAATGGAAAGTCTATCCCTGCCACCTTGAGCTACCCTCGTACCCAGCCCACACGTCACCTGCTGTCCACAAGAGACCCATCTCAGCCTGTGACGTCCCAGCGTGCCCATCCCTGCTCCTCTCTGAAACGGAGAACTAACTAGAGGAGCACATTTCAAATGCTTGGGGTTGCCCCCCTCAAAAGAATAAACGGCAGAAAGACACTTCTTCTGGCATGGAACCTGGTCCGTGGGTTCCGCATCCCCAAACATCCCAAAGCAGAGACTGGACCTGGGTACATCCAGGGTTAGCAGCTACGAACTCTATAGTAGTACCTTTCAGGTCTGTGGCCGCAGAAGGATTTCCACTCCCAGGAAATCGCATCGCCCAGAGGAAAGGCAGACCTTAGGCACAGATGGTAAAGGTGACTTGGGAAGGCTGAGCCTGGAGGCTGATACAGAAGTCTCCCAGCTAGGAGCTCTGGGCTCATCTAGAAGTGGTGTCGTGAGTATAAAAGGCCAGACGTGAGTGTTTGAGAGTGTGTGTAGCAGCAGAGTATTCTCCTCTCTCGCCCTGGGCACAGCACCCACCCCGTACCCCTCTGGGCAACGTGGTCCTCCTCACAGTCTCCATCCTGCCAACTCCAGGGTCCTTAGAGGCAGGCCGTGCCAAAGGTGAATTTGAGGCACAGAAAGTCCAGGAGGGTCTAGAGATACTACCTGTGGACCAGGCACAGCTCAGACCCGGGCCCCTGACTCCCAGCCCCAAGCGGCTCAGCGGTGCTGGGTGACTCACTGAGGTTCACAAGTGCATTCCCATGCCTGGCAGGGCCCAGCCTCCCTTCCCATGTCCGGGTAGACCTGATGCTCACAACCAGGCAGGGTGAGGCCAAAAGAGTTAAGTTGTGGGCACAGGTGACTCAGCTCGTGTCCTTGTGGCCATCTAAACAGTAGCTGGACCTTTCCTCTGCATCCCTGGCCTCTGTCCACACCAGATCGTTCCCAAGCAGGGTCACTGGGGCCTTCCCTGCCCTCACCCAGTCCTGGCTCCTCAGGCCCCTAAGCCGCACCCTAGCATGGCAGTCAGTCTGGTATTTCCTGGTCTGGAGTGGCATGGACCTTATTTCTGCTGTGGAGACCTTTTCCTGGACTATGCTGGAGGCCCAACTAATCAACCTACGCGCCCGGTGGGCAGTGGAGAAAGCGCTCCAGGCAAGTGCACAGAGCTGTCACACCGGCCCTCCGGTCTTCAGCCCCGGGCTCTGCCTCTCCCTGGGTCCAAGCTTCTTGCCCTACATGCATCCCAGGCTCTGCTGTAGCTTCCCCGTTCCTCAGCCTGCCATGCCGCCCAGTCAGTCCC
The DNA here is from genome assembly GCA_964023405.1 of Apodemus agrarius. Lineage (NCBI taxonomy): Eukaryota > Metazoa > Chordata > Mammalia > Rodentia > Muridae > Apodemus > Apodemus agrarius. The sequence continues at coordinate 113,639,169 of OZ030012.1, read as the reverse complement.
GGGAGTTGCCCAAACTACTCTGCTCCAACATTCGGACATCCGTCTAGGCTCCTCCCAGGCAGGCAACACCACCTTCTCGCCTTCTCGGTCAGCCCTTCCGCCCTGCCCAGCCAGGTCACCTGCTCCTGGCAGCCTCTCTCCCTCTGCGCGCTACCCTCGCACCCGGGTTCTGGCCTGGCCGTAGGGCACTGCGCTCGCACTCCACACTGCTGCAGGGGGTTGGACCCCGCGCTGCGTTTAAATAGGAGCAGGGTGGCCCTGAGACCGGGAGGAGGAAGCTGAGACCGAAGATGGAGGGCTCGTGACCATGGCAGCGGGAGGAGGCGAGAGCCCCCACCCGCCGCAGAGCTCGTGGGGCGGCGGACCCCGCCCACCGACGCGCGCCCTTACCTGCGCTGTGCGCTGCGGAGCCCTGAGTGGCCGCTGCGCAGCTCCGCGCCGGGCCGCCCTCCCTCTCCGCGCCCCGCCCCGAGGTGTTGCCGGCGTGGGGGGCGTCTCCGAGGAGGCGGGGCGCGGTCCCGGAATGTCCCCGAGCCAACAACTCTCTCCCAGAGCCTCTCCCACCCGGCTGCGAAAACTCCCCTCCGGTCCGCGAGCTTCCCATGATCGCACCCTGGCTGTCTTTTCGCCTCTTACTTCCTTCTCCCAATCCGAGGACCGCAGGCAGTGCCTGAGCCACCCCGATTTTCTTACCCACTCACTCAGCCCAGGCTGTTGCTCTGAGACCTTGCCGACCCCTGTCGCAAGGTCACCAGGCTCTCCACCCTCACCCCCCCGCACACCCGCGAAGGAGCCCTGGGTAGATTCGGGAAACTTGTTGCTTAGAGCAGTCGGCCATGATGACCCGCAGCCCCTTGAACTGGGCATGCCTCGGTAGCAGCTACTGCTGTGTGTGACCTTGAAGGAGGCCCCCTGCATTCATTCCGGGTACAGCCTGAAGCTGGCCAGTTTCCGGTGCCAAAGCCTTCGACCTTAGAAAGAGCAGCGCAGTTCCAAGCCAAACTCTCGGAAGGAGGAGGGACCCTGGTTCAAACCTGTAACAATGAGCCCTGCTGTCCGGCTACCCGGCTCCGGTTTGGCCAGCGAGCAAGTCACCCCTCCACCTGCTGTGGCACCCGGCCTGTAGGAGCTGACTAGCCTGGCTGAGATGCTTCTAAGCCTTCCAAGCCTGAGCACAGAGAGAAGCCTGGGGAAGAGACAGCGGGGAAAGGGAGCCAGGAGAGCCCACCTGCCCCCTACCCAAGTTTTGGACAGCCTCCACGCATCCTGCTGGAGAGAAGAGAGACTTCCAAGAGTCTCTGAGAAGGGGCCTGCCAACCGCAGCAGCCCTGGCTCGCTCGGGTTGCTTTTTGGTGAGCATTTAAGGTCGGCCAATCTGCCCTACAATGGCAGGCTCTGAGTTTGTTGGCCGGTAACAGGTTCCACCACGGTTGGTAACTCATTCACTCCCCTACCCCAATCTTGGTCTCCATCGTTAAGAACCCTCCCCGGCCTCTTCCCTCCCCACTTGGCTAAAACATCCCCTTCCTTCCTTCCTTCCTTCCTTCCTTCCTTCCTTCCTTCCTCCCTCCCTCCCTCCCTCCCTCCCTCCCTCCTTCCTTCCAGCCCTTCCTTCCCTTCTTCCTTTTAAATACTTTTTTTTTAAAGGTAAATGTATTACAGGCTCTCTTTTTTTGCATGTATGATGTGTGTGTGTGTGTGTGTGTGTGTGTGTGTGTGACATGTTTGGCTGTGTCTCCTCCCGTGCTGTCATTTTGATTTTTGAGACAGTCCCTCATTGGCCTTCACCTAAGCACACAGACTAAACTGACCGACCAGCGAGTTCCTGCCTGTCCCTGCTTCCCTGGTGCTGGGAGTATAAGCGTACGCCACCACACCCGGTTTTTTCACTCGGGCTGTGGGGATCGTGCTTACGTGCAAGTGCAGAGCTGACTGAGCGGACACCTCCGCCCCAGCTGTGCTGCTTTCAATACTCTCTCCCGTGTACCCCGCCCCCACCCTGAGGGAGCCCCACTCCCCCAGATGCCCACCTCTCCACCCCTGCCCGCTGCCTGCCTGCCTACCTCTTTTTGGTAGGCAGGGCAGGCCCTGAGCTGGAAGGGTTTGGCTTTGTGCCAGGTGCCTCTGAGCCAGCCCTTTCCTTCTCTCGGCCTCAGTTTCTTCATCTGCACAAGTTGTCTGAAGGGGGGGGGGCAATGCTGTCTAGGCTCTCAACAGGAAGGAAGAAAGGGGCGTGCCAGCGTCCTTCGTGAGATGTGGCGCCTGGTGGGGGGCTGGTGGAAGGCCCTGAGCTCTGGGCTTCCTCACCCACTCGGCATCCCCACTCCCTGTTTTATTATCTGCCACGAGGCAAGGCTTACCCAGCATCTCTTCCAGTTAGTCCTTGTCTGAGGACTGGATTCTGCCCCACCCCCCACCCCGTAGTACCCAAAGGACGGGATCTACTGACTCCCCAACCCTTGCCCCCAGCATCACAGGGCTCCTGTTTCAGCTCCTCACAGATCTGCACATACATGCAGTTCCCCATGTGAGACGTGGGACAGGATATGCACTCGGCTGGGCCACCTGGGTCCCCCACCACCGGAAAGGCAGGGACCCTGAGCTACGCATCTCCGTGGTGGTAGGTCCACTGGCGGACACTTGTGCATCCATGTACAAGGACAGAGACTGATGGCACACAGACACACACAGACACACACAGAGATGCATGCGGAAAGCAAAGCACTGTCCTACGCACCAGTGTCTTGATACATAAGCCCGAATTCATGCACATACAGGTCTGACCCAGGCTGGGCTCAGCCCTGAGCTATTCTGGGTCGGGCTTAGGGCCAACAAGTCCAGGGACAGCCAGCTCCCAGCACACCCAGCTGCTGCGTCACAGGCCCCGGCTCTCTAACTCCCACCCCCACCTCAGGCTAAGTCCATGGTGGCCTGGATCCCAGCCTGGCTCTGGGACTGGGTGGGTGGAGGGTTCTCCATTCACTACCCCTCGGCTTCTCCAAAGCTAAGCCTTGTGTCCCATTGTATGGAGCTCCAGGAAAGAAATGTGCACGGGGTCTCCCTACCCATAGCTTCCAACCCAGAGGCCCTGGAGGCTGGCTTTGGTCCCCACAGGAAACCCATCAGATATAAAAATAGTACAGCAGGGACAAGCACATCTGCCACCACACAGCAAGGGGTGCTCTCCTCCAGGGAGCCAGAACTCGCCCACCCCAGCCTTGACGGTCCCACCCAGTGGGGCACAGGGGCATGTTGAGGGGACCTGGTAAGAAGCCGCACAACACCAGAGAGTGGCCCGAGCCCTGAATCCGAGGCAGGAGACTGAGTTGAGAGTTGCAGTTTCTGAGGACTGAGGTCTAACAAAACTCCTCCCGGGACTGGGATTCCTTTCTCACTAGAGAACAGGATAGATCTGGCAGGCTGGCTCAGCCGAAAGGGCAAACAGCAAGTGCTGGACAGCCTGACGGCCAGTCTGGGAAGCCATATACAACTACAAAGGGAGAAACTACCCCACAAAGTTGGTCTCTGACCTCTACATGCATGACACGGCCCTCGGTCCACACACACACACACACACACACACACACACACACACACTAATAAATTAGGGGCTGTACGGCATGGTGGCACATGGCTTTGACCTAGCACTCTGGAGGCAGAGGCAGGTCAACCTCTTTGAGTTCGAGACCAGCCTGGTCCACACAGCAAGCTTCAGGCCAGTCAGTGTCACATAGTTTTTTCCTCAAAGGAAAAAAAGAAAAAAGAAAGGGAAGGAAAATGGAGGAGACAGAGTCAACACAAAGGCCAGCATTCTGACCAGGGTGTATGTAAGTTTCATTTTCACTGGAAAACTGGAAACATCCCAAATGTCTAACCATAGAGCACTGGCTGACTGAGATCTACAGCTTCGCTTTTACTCCACAGAGCCCTCAACAATGACAATAAAGTGAAGACTAGCATTTAGCAACGGTCTGGCATGGACCTGTTTTACAGACAAGGACTGGTGGTGACCAGCCGTGGGCCGGAGTTCACGGCCATCAGCATCGGTAAGGTTTGGGTGGGTTTTGTTTTGTTTTTTTGTTTTGTTTTTTGTATTTTTCTTTTTTGAGACAGGTCTCATGGAGCCCAGGCTGGATTTGAACTCCTGATCCTCTATCCACCTTCCAAATGCTGAGTTTGAGCTTTAACAACTAAAGATGTTATATATATTTTTTAAAAATGCAACAAATTTATAAGAGAAGTAATTTGAAAGTTTAATTAAATTCTCTTACATTAACTATGTTTCGTGAATTTTGAATAACATCCCCCTTTCCCCAACTTTTCCAACTTCGGGGGAGGGGAGGAACAAAATATTTAAATAAGTAAGTTTTCAAATGCTGGGTTTTTTGTTTTTGTTTTTTGTTTTTTGTCTTGCTTTGTAGCCCTGGCTGGCCCAGAACTCACTGTGTAGACCAGGCTGACCTCAAATCCACAGTGATGTGCTGGGGTTATAAATGCATGGCTTTTAGCTTCAATTATCAGATGGTATGTCTTATAAGTTCGTAGCTTTTATACTTCACTGGTTATTAACACTTAAGACTACTATACTAACACTTTTCAGATATCCTGTTATTATTATTATTTATTATTATTATTATTATTATTATTATTTTGGTTTTTTTGAGACAGGGTTTCTCTGTGTAGCTCCAGCTGTCCTGGAACTCACTCTGTAGACCAGGCTGGCCTCGAACTCAGAAATCCGCCTGCCTCTGCCTCCCAAGTGCTGGGATTAAAGGCGTGTGCCACCACCGCCCGGCTATATCCTGTTATTCTTAATCAATTGGATTTTGAAGTCTATAAGGCAGGATGGCAGTATTATGTGCCCACATACGTGTGTGTGTGTGTGTGTGTGTGTGTGTGTGTGTGTGTGTGGTGTGTGTGTGTGTGTGTGTGTGTGTGAGAGAGAGAGAGAGAGAGAGAGAGAGAATGGAGGAGGAGGAGGAGGAGGAATCTAGGGAACGTGCATTGGACAAAAAGGTTTGGATCCATAGGCAAGTGAGAGGTCACAGGGACCCATCCACTCTGTTCAAGGCCCTGTCTGAAGTCAGCCTGAGCTGCATAGTGAGACCCTAATGAAGACATGAGAGAGAGAGAGAGAGAGAGAGAGAGAGAGAGAGGCCCTGCAGAGATGTGGTGTGCTTCTCTCTCTCTTCTCCCTCTCCTTCATTTATTTCTATTTACTTTTGCAGGGCTGGTGACCGAACACAGGCAAGCGCTCTCCCACAGAGCCACAAGTCCAGCTTGCCCCTCTTTTTGGGGGGCAAACAAGACAACGTACTTTAAATTTTTTAAATGGATTCATTTTATGTGTGTGAATGTTCTGCCTGTCGAGTTCAGGAGGAAGTGTCTGGGGCTGGAGCCGAGAGCCACCCCGTGGATGCTGGGAATCAAACTCGGGACCTCCGCAAGAGCAACACGTGCTCCTGACGGCTGAGCCTCTTCCAGGACAAGGAACTTTGAACATCCGTACCCTGCCTGGGCTGAGCAGCAGTGCGCTGTGTCCTGCTACGGTGAGCCGGCGGCTTTCAGAGCCGCTATATCCTCCCCTTTCCCCACCATTAGCCCTGTGATGGCCTCTGGCTCCTTAGTCCCCAGGCTAGCACTCAGAGGCAGCTGAGGGTTCACCTGGACAAAGTTCAGTCCTGCCTCTCTAAGCTCACGGCCTGGGGGTGATTATCCCCGCCTCCCTCGCCTGCCCCACCCCCACCCCCGCCATCAGTGTGGCTTTCCGTAGCCTGGCCCGGGCCTAGCCTGTGGCTGGAGCTTGAGGAAGCAGGAGGCAGAGACCTGCTGCTGCTGCTGCTGCTGCTGCTGCTGCTGCTGCTGCTGCTTCAGTTAGGAAGCATTCCAACTCAATGGGGGCGTGTGAGTGTGTGTGTGGGGGGGAAAGGGCTCATCCTGTCATGTCATATTTTGGGTTTTTATTCTGTTTCTTGCTTGCTTCGGATGGAACCACCACCCAGCTACCACCCAGCTGCTGTTGGGACTGACTTCGATGCACACCCCAAGCCTACAGTCCTTTTCACACAACAGCTGTTTCCCTGGCTGCCCTGTCATCTGCAGTCCCTGAAGGGCAACTGGCCTCTGGCCCTTATCCATCAATGAATGGCACATCCAGGATAGAGCCCTGTGAGACCCAGCTGGAACCGCCTTGCTGAGGAGTCCCCCCCCCCCCCGCCCCCAGCCTGGCCTGGCCTCCACATCTCTCACATCTAGGCTTCTCCTAGCACTCAGCGAGCGGGTGATCATGGAAGGACTGGGAATGTGAGGTGAAGTGTGCTTAGGTGTTCCCAAGTTCCCACCCTTCCCTGAGACCGCAGCCCCTCCCCTGGGTCTCCACAGCTGCTCAGAGACTCCATCCCTGGGCACAGCGCAGTGTAGGGGACTGACTTCAAGGACTTGCTAGAGTCAAGGCCCAGGCTATATTGCAGGATATTCCACAGGACCAGAAAATGATCCTCCAGGGATACCTGGCCTCGCCCTGTGGAGCAGAAGCTCTTCCACAACTCCAGCATATGGCCGGCTCAAACTATACTATCCCTGCTTCTCCATATCCTCCCACTCCTTCTGCTTTGGTGTCCAGGGTGACCAGAGCTGCCTCTGGGCAGGAAGCCAGCCCAGAAAGTCCAGGATATCCCTCAGTGCCTGTCACCATGGCAACATGCCCGCTCTGCCCCCTCCCAAGTCCAGTACCATTTTTTTCCCCAAACTCAGGACGTCAGAATGGGAAGGGCCTCCTAGATCGGCCGATTTTGGCCCCTCCCCTGTCCCAAGTGGAGAAACTGAGGCCCAAGGGAGAAGGAACAGGGTGGGGAGTGGGGGGTATATGTTGGTCAAGGACCTACCCCTAAATGGTTCCCTTCTTCCCTCCCTGCTCCCCCTACCTCAGTGTCCTTGGTGTGGGGTGGGAGGTCTAAAAGTCTGATAGCCTAGGCGGGGTGCCACCCCCACCTACCCTCACCCCAGCAGTGATGGCGCAGGTGGCATCCCGGGAACCTGACACCCAAGATGAATAAATGATGCGGACTCAACTGCCCGCAGCCAGAACTCTCCGCGGCCGCTGCCACCACCGCCGTCACCGCCTGCGGGTGGCCAGGGGCAGTCACCTGGTAGCTCTGTGCATCAGGCCCCTGGGCTCTCCGGACCTGCACTGGAGCGCACGGCAAGCGAGAGAACATGGCCGGGAGGCAGTGTGGCTCGGGGCGGCTCTGGGCGCTGGGCGGCGCCGCGCTGGGGGCTTGCCTGGCGGGTGTCGCCACGCAGCTGGTAGAGGTGAGGCACCATCATGGAGGGCTCGGGATGCTGGCACCGTCGAGGCAGGGGCCGGCGGGTGCGGGGAGCTGACTTGGTGGGGTGACATGGCCCTTTGTTGCCCTTCATGCTTAGAGTCACTGGGCTGACAGCGGGAGCACAGCCTCTGTTTGTGTCCGCGTGTGGAGGAGGGATACAGCTTTGCCATCCGGTCTTTGTTTTCCTAGAGGATGGGGAGAGGGGACTTTCAGCTCTTAGTTTTCTTGACTTCTGGTCCCATAGAGGATGTTCAGACTGTGCATTTAGGGTGTGCCTTTCTCTGCACACCTCTCCCTCCCTCAGGGACCCGGGGACTGGAAAATCCAAGGAGATCCTAGTGGTTACTGGAACTGTGGAAGCAGACATGTTGCGAACAGTTCCTCTTTGGAAGAGAATAATGAGGGAAGGTCACAGAACGGGTGGGCTGAGAGGGCTCAGCCCGGAGAGGAGGTGGGGAAGACGGGTGGGTGGAGCATGCTGGCCAGGAGCCTGGCTGGAGCCACCTGCAGCCCTTCCAATAGGAGGCAGCAGAACAGACTAAAGTTCTGTTCAGTCTGTTCAGTGCAGTCAGGAGCTGGAGGCAAAGGGGCAGGAGGACAGAGTGGAGCCTGGGAGGCCGTTGTAAGGGTCAGACAGGGTGGGATGGAAGACAGAGCCAGTCACACTCAGGGTTCTGAGGGGACAGAGCTTTGAACTGGTGAGTCTCAGGGTGACACCCCATGATACAGATACCTGTACCCCTGTGTAGTGTGTCCCTTCTGCAATTGACCGGGGGTGTGGAAGAGGCTGTTCTAGTCAGGTATCATCAGTGCCCTGTAAGGGAAGCCAGGCTGGCTCGGGCCCCACGGGGCAGGCTAGGGCCTCTCACCAGCTGCCCTGAGGCCCCTGCACAGAAACTGGGCTGTCCTCAGAGCAAAGGCTGCTGCAACAGGCAAGCCAGCCCTGAGACAAGGAGTCTCCCACTCCGAGGAGTTCGTCTTCCCCTAGCACAGGAGAGGAAATCGCATTTGGAGGCCATCTGCCTACAGCCCAGGCAAGGCCTTTCTTCTAGGAAGCATGGGAAATACAGACAGGGCTGGGATCCCTGTCTCTTCTCAGTCCGGCCCTGCAGTGTATGTCTCCACAAGGCTGCGCCTCTGAAGGAGACAGGACCTCCGAGTTTCAGGATCTCTACCTTTATGGGGCTTACCTTAAGATGCCAGCTTGTAGCCGGCCGGTGGTGGTGGTGGTGGCGGCGGCGGCGGCAGCGGCGGCGGTACACGCCTTTAATCCCAGCACTCGGGAGGCAGAGGCAGGCGGATTTCTGAGTTCGGGGTCAGCATGGTCTACAGAGTGAGTTCAAGGACAGTCAGGACTACACAGAGAAACCCTGTCTTGAAAACAAAACAAAACAAAACAAAAGATGCCAGGTTGCTGCCCGTTACCCTCCACCCAAGAGCCTGACCAGGATCTTCCAGTCAGACCATCAGTCAGCTCAACACCAGGCCTGTGAAATGGGGGACAGCCACTGCCAAGCCCCCAGCTCTGATGTTACAGTCAGGAACCTACCCACACACACACCACTCCAACCACACATATGCGCTCTGCCCATGTATGTGTGCCCACCCGCACACACATGCCATGTATCCACATACTTCCCTGCCCTCGGGGGTTTCCCGATCCACCCAAGAGGTGATGCTGGGTTAGTCCTATAGTATCGTCATTTTTGCTGTCAGATGGGAGAGTCCCCAGAAGCGTCTGGCACTGCCCTACTCCAATTACAGGGAGAGAAACTGAGGTCCCAAGTGAAGAAGGGAGGTCCCCACCCTAGTCCTTCTCAGTGAGCAGAAAAGAGCTTAGAAGTCACGTCCCAGGCCATGGCTCAGTGAGTGTGGGCTGCCAGCGAGGTCCCCCTCCCCATGGGGGCAGCTGTCGGATGAGGCAGTACCCGGCTTCCGGAAGGTGCCTATCTATGTTTATAGACCACAGTGGGGGTGTGGGAACAGGAGAGAGGTTGAGAAACAGGTGGCTTTTTTTTTCTCAGATAGCCACAAGGGACGCTTCAAGCCCATCCTTACCGATCATTTAGGAGATGACATGTTGCGCAATGCCTGGTCTCACCGCTTTCCTTGTCCCTTAGCCAAACTTTCTAACACAGACAGGATTGTATCTACTTCTAGTCAAAACTAGCTTCTCTCATATTCCATAAAGCACAGCCACATTCCCATAGACGCCCCGGACAAAGTCACATAACCTCGGAACACCCAGGACAGGCCGAGAATGAAACTAAGTCGGTAAAGCGTTCTCCTAGCACGCACAAAGCCCCAGGTTCAATGCCCAGTGCGGCATCTATAAAAAACAAACACACCCAGGACGAAGCCATAGCTCCAAAACACCCAGGTCAGTGATGGTTCTCCTTACTTTCTAGAAACGCAAGGCGGGATGCTATATTTTAACACCCCGTGGCCAGGTCCTGAGGCTTGCTTGTGCCTCCTAAGCCTGTGTCCCTTTTAGCCGCACTTTCATAGTGTAGCCACTGGGTGGCGCTACATTACTATTTTTCTCGGCTTATCCTGGCAGGCCTAAGTGGCACGGTGATGGGTGAGTGGGGCAGGAACCAGCGTGTGGATACCTGCGTGAGGAGAGTCTTAGCCTTGTAGTCCCACAGTAGAGTTCTATTGGGAGAGCAAAACCAGTCAACCGGGCAGCCCACCTAGCCCATGAAACAGGCCTTGCCTTGTCTCTGGCCTTGGTCCTGAGACCCCATCAGTACTGGCTAGGACAGGCTGTCCACATTCCCTCCTTTGAGCCTTGTTTCCCCAAGCGTCAACCACTCTCCTGAGTCCAAGTTCCTGGTGACACGGTCTGGGACTCTGACCACTGCTTTTATTTTGAATCTTGGATTTTTTTTGCGGTCTAGGGTGTTGGTGGCAAATGTCTGGAGCCTTAGGGGGGAATTTTAAAATGTGTGGGCTGAGTCCTTGCCGACCCCATCCCTGCCTGCTGGCCTGCACCTGGTTCACTCCTTTCTCTCTTGACCCACAGCCCAGCACGGCTCCGCCCAAGCCCAAGCCGCCCCCACTGACCAAGGAGACGGTGGTGTTCTGGGACATGCGCCTGTGGCACGTGGTGGGCATCTTTTCGCTCTTCGTGCTGTCCATCAGTGAGTAGCTGTACCTTCCCTCTCCACCCCAGCCCAGGAGGAGCACAGCCCAGCCCAGGAGGAGCACAGCCCAGCCCAGGAGGAGCACAGCCCTTCCAGCATCCCTGGCCCCTTCCTTACCCCTTGGGATCAGAGCAGCAATTCCGGGCAGTTCAAATAGGCCAGGCACGCACACGAGGCCCACCGTGGTCTCTGGCACCCCCTCACTCACACAGAGTCCCCGTGGAGGGCTGACGGGCCAGCGGTGACCCGAAGATTTCTGCTGGACCCAGGGAAGCGGCCACATGGCAATTATGTTAATTATAGGGGACTCCGGCTGAATCCAGGACATGTCATCTTTCCCATGGCCGGCCTCCTGATGCTTTTCTTGCACTTTGGCCAATTCAGAGAGCCCACACCCGGGGGCCCAGCAAGGCCAACCTCCACCAGAGGCTCCCCAGACACGGAGCAGATGCGGCTTCCAGGCCCTGTGCCCTGCCTCTTCGAGTGCCATTTTCCAGAAGTGATTCATACCTACTTTTCAAAGCAGGGGTCCTTTCCCTCCTCTCCTCCAGTCTGGACTCTCACTGATGTAATGGGCTTGGAATGGGCCCCTCACGCCTCTCTCATTGTGGAGTTGGTCGGGGGTGGGGGTGGGGGTGTGTGTGACAACAAATTGAATGAAAAGCAGGCCAGGTGGGACACCAGGCCACAAAGCAAGGGCAAGGAGGCGAGAACAAACCCACCCCTTACAAGAGCCCATGGAGGAGGGGGCTTCTGGGTTGTGAACCAGAGGGAGGCTGCCTGGGCAGGGTCTCTAGAGGAGACTGTGTGGGCAGAAGCTAGGAGGAAGCAAGGTCTCAGATAAAAGCCATGGGACATCATCAAAATGCACCCAAAATGGAGGCTGAAGTGACATTTGAGTTCTGGTGACAGCTTTCCCAAGAGACGGCCTAGAGAGCTGGACGGCCACAGAAAAACCATCCAGATGGGAGGGGCTCCCGAGACATCTGATTTGTACAGGCTTCTCCGGGCACCCAGAGTGTCCTCTAGCGAGAACACCCCATCCTCCTCCTCCTCCTCCTCCCAGATCTGGGGAACTAGCTGGTTGTAGTCCCAGCTAAGACCTAGAGAAGAGGAAGCTCAGTGATCCCCCCCCCGCGCCCCCAAAGGTATGCCTGCAGCCATAACCGCGGTATCCTGAGGGAGACCGCCCTTGTTATCAAGAGGCAGAGTTGAGGGGCAACTGCCCCCAAGGAGCCTCAGAGCAGTGAAGGGAACACCTGTGGGGTATCCCCTCACCCCCAGGGTAACAGCTAGGAACCTGAGGTCCTGCTCTCAGAGAATGGCGGAGGGGCCTGGGGCCACACCAGAAATCTGCAGAGTCAAACCAAGGAGGCCTGTGGAAGCCATCTGTAGAGCATTCCTCCACCCCTAACTCCATTCCCTAGAGAGGGAAAGGTCCGGGATGGAAGTCCCTGCCCAGCAGGTCAGCAGTGGCTACCTTCCACAGCATAGCTTCTGGGGGGATGGTGGGAAGCCATCTTCTCTGCTTCCCAGATGGCTCGGACTCGGGCAGGTGGTAGTGGAGCATTGACCCCACCCCAGTTCCCTCATGGATTGGGGACTAGGGATGAATACAATTCCCCTGGGGGTCACTAGGATTCCCAGCTCTGTCCTGGGCCTCAGAACTTGACCCCAATCTTTATCACTTTCTTTGAAGAGAAGCGAGCAGGGCAGGCTTGGATGGGGGCAGGCAGTCTGTGATCCTCGTTCTGGCTGACAACGGCTGCCTGATCAGCTTCTCCTGAGCTCTGGGCTCCCAGGACCTGGCACACCAGCTAATGGAGCCTTAGCAGGCCGGGGCCCTCAGGCTACTGTTGGGGTGACTAACCAAGATGACCCAAGCCAGTAGGATTGGAGCATGAGAAAAACCTCGAGTCCAAAGCATCCACACAGGGGTCTGGGTAAGACCAAAGCAGAGCACTTTGGGTAATAACAGACCATTGTTGGCTCAGGTCTAACCCCAGAGAGCTGTACACTGGGGCTCTAGTGTAGCCTCTTCTACCCCCCACCGCCGCCTCCCCCCCCCGCCCTTTCCTGGATGCTGATGGTACCCAAAGGAACCCAATCCAGTTCCCAGCAGTGGAGGCCTTTGGACAGTCTCTCCCATCTGTCTGTCTCTGTCTGTCCATCCATCCTTTCATTCCGTCCATTGCTTCTCCCATTCTAAAGTCTGGGTGAGACCAATGGGAACAAAGTCTCTGGCTCCAGGTGCAGCTTTGGTTGAATGAGATGACCCTAGACTTCCTGGTCTGATCCGTTTCCTCAAAATAGACCTGGCTTGTCATGCCTGGGCCCTTCTGCGCCTCAGCAGCCTGCCAGGAAGTTCTGTCTGGTCATATTATTTATAACAGGAACCAGCCCCACCCCCTCCCCAGAGGCTGGGGCCACAGTGGTCAGATTGTGGAAGCCTTAGAAAAATAAACTCTGCCCAGCCAGCCAGTCCTGGCAGCCCTGCCCTGCCCACCGCTCGACAGGCCAGATCCACGTTCTGCCCAGTTGATGTGGCCTGGCTGCCTTTACCCAGAGACCATCCCTGGGATCACTCCCGCGGAAGTGAATGCCTGGGGGAGGGTCTGGGCGGCCTCACCGCATGGCTGCCTTTACCCAGAGACCATCCCGGGGATCACTCCCGCGGAAGTGAATGCCTGGGGGAGGGTCTGGGCGGCCTCACCGGTTTCTTCCCCAGCCAGGGTCCAAGCTTGTCCCCAGGGAGGCAGTCACACCTTTGGGTGTTTAAGGCACCTCTGTCTGTGACAAGGAGGCTGGAGAAGGAAACCTGGGGTGTCTTAGGAGCACCCAGAGTAGCCTAGGTCAGAAGCACAGGGTGATGCCCTTGGCTAGGAACAAACCTAAGACCGTCACTTTACCCTCCTCTAGTACCCAGTGTGATCAGAGACCATCAGACCAAGGCTGGCTGTAGAACATGTCGGCTGGTACTGTGAAAATCGCAGGCTTCATGTCCAAATTGCTAAGAATTTGGCAGTAAAGCATTACTTTAAGCACGGGGCCATATGTGTCTGTGGAAAGTCAGATTTCGCCCCGGAGGTCACCTTAGGCTTTTGCAGAGATCTCATGTGAGACGTGCTTAAGCAGACGGAGTCAGGCCTAGTTGGGCACCACCCGACCTGCCTGAGACCTTACCCCAGCCAAACCTGTTCTGACATCCATACAGTCATCACACTGTGCTGCGTCTTCAACTGCCGTGTACCACGGACACGGAAGGAGATCGAGGCTCGGTACCTACAGCGAAAGGCGGCCAAGATGTACACAGACAAGCTGGAGACCGTGCCTCCCCTTAATGAGCTCACAGAGATCCCCGGAGGTAAGTAGATTCCAGTCCAGTTGCAGCCTGCCCTGGACCCTGCAGACAGCCATTTCCTCTGTCACACTATTCCAACTGAACCTGTCTCTTCCCTCTTGCTGCAGCTGGTTCAGAGAAGGGACTGGGCACTGTCCCAGGAGAGCAGAGAAACTGGTCAGAACCAGGCATTTAAAACAAGGAGCCTGTTTTCTAGCAGAAAAATTGTGGGGCGGGCTGGGGAGGTGATTCGGTGGGTAAGATCTTTGCCATCCAAGCACAAGGATCTGAGCTTGATGCTATGACCCCCACGTTAAAGGCAGACAGCTACAGAAGACACCCAGTGTCAACCTCTGGTCTCTACACACATGCTCGCACTCATGGGCATGTATAGGCACGCATTCCCAAATAAGAAAGCTCTGAGGAGAAAGGGCAGGAGAGGAGAGGTTCTGTGGCCTGTTCCTGTCTCACCACTGTGGCTTGGCCTCTTCCCCCTCCCCCCAGAGGAGAAGAAGAAAAAGAAGAAGGACAGTGTGGACACGGTGGCTATCAAGGTGGAGGAGGACGAGAAGAAGGAGGCTAGGAAGAAAGGAGAGAAGTGAGGGCGGCTCCCCGAGCTGGCAGCTGGGGCCGGCAGGCCCTGAAGCACAAGGTCAGGCCCGGATCCGGGCATCAGGACTTCCTGTTCATGCATGGACTGCAGAGGCGGTGGTCCAAGGGGAAGCCAAGGCCGTGGCCGCTACCGTGGCCCAAAAGACGTAGGGACAAGACTTCCCCAGTGTCCATCCCGGACGCTGCTCCTTTCACACCCTCAGTCTTCTCGTGGGCCACTGTCCCTCCATAGCTCTAGAGTGGCCTCAAACTCCTCTCCCCACCCAGACAAACTTCCGTCCTGTCCTTCTTGCCAGGGCCAGAAGTGTCTCTGAAGGAGTCAGGGATTGGTCGTTTAGGATGGCAGGATCGAGCCAGTTGTTCAAAAACACAGAGGGAAGGCTGGAGGGGGCTCATGAGACGAGAGATTCTCTGACGTAGCTAGATTGCCGCCCCAAAGAGCAAGGAAACTGCCCAAGTTTGACAGTAATCTGTCCCTGGCTGCTTGGGTGGCCCCGTTATCAGGAGAGTCCCTGACCTGGCAGATGCCAAGCTCTGAAAACAAGGTAGCAGTGTGACAGCGCTGGGGCCGCAGAGGGGCTGGCAGGAGGCCCAGGGCCGGAGGGCTTCTGGCTCGGGGGTGGGATCTAAAACACAGAGGACTGAGGTGAGAGGCAGAGCGAGAAAGCCTGGGTCTCCTCATGGGAATCAAGAAATACTGGAGACGCAGGGCATGGGGCACGGACTACTACGGTGGCCCTTTCTGTGGCCAGGCTCTCTCGATGGTGGCGACAGTCGGTCATCTGCCTGCTGGATGCTGTGTGTGCGGGCCCTCTTCTGCCATGCCCCTTCCTAAAAGAAGATCATCTCTGCCAAGAAGACAACTAAAACGCCATTGAGGGGCTGGCTCTAGAGAGAAGAGATGTACGAGGCACCTCCAGCATCAACATGAGGAGCTCGGACCGGAGCTGGGGACTGAGACCCTGGGAAGGCTTTCCAGGTGGACTTTCCTGCTAGGAAGGTGTCCTGAGGAAGTCTGAAAATAAAGCTGGGTGCCTTCTCAGCCTTAGACGTCTAAAACGTCATCCTGAGATGAAGGTCCACCCCAGATCCATGCTTTGCCAGGCCCTCGAGGACTCCTGTAGAAGGGGCACAATACATGCTAATCGGTGCCTCAGACATGCCTGATGTCCTTTTCCTGACCCCTGTTGCAGACTAAGAAAAAAAAATGGCTGAGGGGCGGTTGCAGCCACCCCAGCGCACCACGCGGACTGGGAGGGAAACTGAGGGTCTTAGCTGAGCTCTCCTCCACTCTACCCCATGCTCTCAACGGGCCCCTGACTGTTGGAACCTGGTGCTGGGTGCACAGGAATCATCTCTCCTCATCCTACGAGGAGAAGCATGCCAGGGTGGCGTGAGCAGGGAGGACTGAGGGGGCGGAGGGATCACAGACGGCCCCATCGTGGAGGTAGAGCACCCTGACTGGGTAGACACCGTTGGCTGTCCAGGCCACGGGCTTGTCTTGAGACACACCAGAAGCCCTCTGTGCGGCAAGGCGGTGGAAACCCAGGGGGGCTGAGGCCACTCGGGGGCACTCAGAGCAGCAGCTGGCGCAGCCCGTGGAAAGTGTGTCTGCTCTGCTGGGTCGTTTGTGTACCTCAACCCCCAGGCTGCAGGCAGGACTGTCCGGTCATAGTCTTCTACGAAGCTTTGGGGACAACATTCTGGAGAGTTCCAGGTACTGGCCAGAAGGCAGTCCAGAGCAGCGAGAATCCAATCCCCACACAAGTCTCACAGAAGGGGCATGCCACTCTCCATCTAGGGGTCTGGAGGG
The DNA here is from genome assembly GCA_964023405.1 of Apodemus agrarius. NCBI lineage: Eukaryota > Metazoa > Chordata > Mammalia > Rodentia > Muridae > Apodemus > Apodemus agrarius. The sequence continues at coordinate 113,622,930 of OZ030012.1, read as the reverse complement.
AGGTCCAACAGTCCCAGTGTCAGCCGGGGTCACCCCTCCTAACCTGGCCCCTGCCCCATCACACATCCCCTCCGCTTTCTGCAGGAGCCACCCCAAACCTTTAGAGGCCCCCCACTCTTCGGTACAAGTGCCCATCCCCATTGTGTATTCTTGATTCCCACTAGAGCAGGCTCAGAAAGGAGGAAACGTGAAAAAGAAGTGTTTAATCTCTGCTAGTCCCCCGCTGGCTGGGCGCCACGCCCCTCAGCAGCCCTCAGGAGGAGGGGGAGCAAGGAGAGACTCGGCAGTGTCACAGAGTGCCCAGAAGGATGAGGAGCAGAAGGAAGGCCAGGAGCAAGGTCCTGGACGGGGCCGGAAGGGCCAGGGGCCCCCCGCTGAGGCGGTCCCAGATCCATGGCTGGTAGTGGGAGACCTGCAGGAAGATGGGCGGGGCCTCGCTCTTCTTGCAGCCCGGGCCCCAGCTCATCATTCCCACCAGGTACCACGTGCCGTCTGAGTTGCAGACCAGGGGCTCACCAGTTGACTCCTGTAAGGAGGGGGGAGGTCAAAAAAGTTCAGAGAGGTAAAGCCATGGCTCAGGGGCCCCACCCAGGGTGCTCCCCACCCGGTTCTTCCCATATCCCCCCAGTATGAACAGAGCTGACAGTTCCTCCCCACAGGACACTCTGTCCTCAGATGTAGCTCCACACCCAGCTCCCTGCCAGACTCATCCCCATCCTATCCAAACCACCCCCTCTCTGCTCCCTCCATCCCGTCCTCCCCTCCCCTCCTCTCCATCTCCTCCCACCCCGCCCCTGCTTATGTTTCACATCCTCCCTCCCCTCTCCACAGTCCTCAGCTCCGCCTCCTGCACCCCTCCACCCCTTGGGACAAGTGATCAAGGGACAGTGGTCCTCACATAGCAGAACTTCTCCCTGTTGTTGTCCGAGGCGCAGATCATCTGAGAGTTGATGATCCGAACCAGAGGGGGGATTCTGGAGAACTTGTGGTAGAAATGCTCGCATTTCTTGCTGTTGAGGATAGAGACTTCCTTCTCCTGGAGGGATCGGAACTGGGGCCACATGCCTGTGGGGCAGGTGCCCAGTCAGATTTAGCCACTGGCAGTGGCCCACAGCCACCGCCTGTCTCCTCTGCATAGTGACCTCAGAGACGTCTCCATATCTGGGCTATTTCCCCTTCACTGGGCCAGCAGATCCCAAGGTTGTCCCCATAGCGGTGGGGGAACAGAATCCACGCCCAGTGGCCTCTTGGCTCTGCTGGTCCTCTTCCACCGGCCTGCAAGGACTCTCAGGGTCAAAGGCTTTCTTTTTGAAGTCGTCTCTGGGGAATCCTTCTCACTAAGCTTCGCCAGTGCCAGCCCCATCCCTACCCTCACCCCCACATCAGCACCATCTCCCATCCCACCCAAAATGTGCCTGAGCTCCTGGGAGACAGGAAACTTCTGATCACTCCCACATAGGCCACAGAATGGCTGCCTGTTTAGGGGGTAAATGGAATCCCTAAGGATACAGAGAAGGTGTATCTATAAAGGGAACCCATGAGACAAAAACGATCCCTTGGCTGGGCATGAGAGGTTGTGCTCCTACAGTGGGATGACAAGGATTCGAGGAGCACTGGGGGGGAGGAGGGTTGAGTGGACCTTGTGAGACTCTCAGCTTCTCAGACACACGCTGCATCTATACTGGGAAGCATCTGGGAAGACATGAGACCCACTCTCTGGTACTCTCTACCCGTGGATGCCCTACGGTTGTGTGTGGGTGACAAGCTATTGTTCTGAGTCCTCCCTGCGATCAAGAAAGCTCTGTTCACTTAAGCTGGCGTGATCCTGAGACTTCGATGGTTCCCAGAGGCTTAACTGACCGTGGTATGTTCACTGATAAGACCGTCGAGGGGGAGGAGACTTGAGAGATAAGAAGCCAAGAAGAAAGCTCCTGGATCAGTCAGCTCCTTTAAAAAGGCACTCCAGAAATGTCCACCCACGGGGCAGCCACACCCAAGTCCTCTCTTTCCACCATGCACCCTATGGAGGGATGGGGGCGGGGCTCTGACTCACCATTAGCCTTGGGATATCCCCAGCCTGTCACGGTGCAGAGAGAACTGTCCTCCACCACATACTCCAGGCCAGGCAGGCAGATGGGCCACACGTATTTGCTGTATTTGAGCCCCCACTTGAGTTTGAGGAGGCCAATGTCATTGGCCCGGCCAACCCAAGACCAGTACCGCCTGGGTTGGTAGCCGCTGTTTATGATGATCTGGTGTACTGGCACATCTGAGCTGGTTCCTGCCGTCTGATTGATCCAGGGGCTCCCCACCCGCACTGTGTAGTTAACATTGGTCCTATGGGAATGGGGTGAGGGTGTATTCCATCAGCTCCAGGCTCCTGCCTCAGCCCCCAATGCTGCCCTCCATACCACTGTGGCCCTTTAAGCAAATCCAGGTGGGCCACCTCCTGCTTCAAGCCCCCCTGAGTCTAGTCCTCAGGATAGAGTCCTGCACACACGGTGCAGTCCTTTCGGTTGTGTGGAGGAGAAAAATGGAGATTCGGAGAAATGCCCATGACCTACTCAGGGATGTACATGTAGGAAGTGCCCTTGGGATATGGTCTCTGTTTCCTCAAATCAGAATCTGAGTTTTTCCCTCCGTTTCACCTCGGTGGGTATCGGAGTCCCTATGTAACGACTGTGGCCTGAATCTCAAGCCACCTTCCATGGTCACATGCTTTCACAGGGCTGTCCTCATGGCAAAGGCAACTATTGCTCTTAGGAGCTGCGGGGGACCCCAGAACATTGGCAGGCCCGCCTCTTTGTCTCTACACAATGCATGCCTCCCTTCTCATCGCTAACCCACCCGAGAGGCTCTAAGTCGGGGCCTCTCAGAAGAGAAGAGAGGGCTCAACCCTCCCTTGCTTGGGGCGCGGGTGAGGCTGGGCCTGGCTCTGTGGGCTCCACACAGGGCACAATTGCTACTTGATGGGCCACCTGGGAGGGTGAGTGTGACTCCGGCATTCCAAATGTCTTTCCGCCCACCCACCTGGGCCCCCCGACTCACTGGCTCAAGCAATGGGCCACGGTCAGCACCCACTGGGAAGCGATCAGGATGCCGGCGCAGACGTGTGAGCCGTTAGCCTGCACACTGACCATCCACGGCCACCGCCGGGTCATGGCTTCTGGGTCCCTGAGGGTAGGGTCTGGCTCATGGGAGGAGCCGCAGACTAAAGAGGAAGGAGAGTCTGATGAAGGATGAGCCCACCCACCCACATCCTGTGGCTCTGTCCGCATTCCCTCCTCCCCCCAGCCTCTCCACCCTCTCCAGCCTCTCCACCCTCTCCAGTCAATCACCTGTAGCTACCCAACCTTTTCTATGCATTGCATCCACCTATGGACAGCCTCTGCTTCAGAGAAGCCCGAGCAGTATTCAGATGCCTGTTTCCTTGTTCCTACAGTTGGACCCCGGAGTCCTCTGATAATAAGTGTCAGCCAGACCCTTCACAGATGCACCTGTCTTTCTATCTGGTTGCAGGCTGTTCCTCCTTATTAGACCCAATGTGGACCCCTGCCCCTTCTCTGGGAACTCCCCCTTGGGATTCATGGAGAGAAACAGAGATGACCCAACAGTAGAACAGGCTGTATGAGGGAGCAGGCACACCCCAAAGAGGAAACGTAGCAAAAGCCGTGGAAGCTTGCCTGGCCCCCTTGGGACGCGGGATGTCTGCATCACACACCTGCCTGTCCACAGCTTAGATTCTGCGAAATCAAATGGCGGTGAGGTACTCTCCTGCAGAGGGGCGTGCCGACTGCTAAGGGCACTATGGGAAAAGTTGTGAAAACTCAAGAAGGGGGCTAGAGAGATGGTTCAGTCGCTAAGAGCACTGGCTGCACTGGGAGTGGGAGGGTATCAGAGACCTCCTTCAATCCCAGCACGTGGGGGCAGAGGCAGGCGGATTCCTGAGTTTAAAGCCAGCTTGGTCTACAGAGTGAGTTTCAGGACAGCCAGGGCTACACAGAGAAACCCTGTTTTAAAAAGAAAGAGAGAGAGAGAGAGAGAGAGAGAGAGAGAGAGAGAGAGGGGGGGGGGGAAGGGAAGGGAAGGGAAGGGAAGGGAAGGGAAGGGAAGGGAAGGGAAGGGAAGGGAAGGGAAGAGAAGAGAAGAGAAGAGAAGAGAAGAGAAGAGAAGAGAAGAGAAGAGAAGAGAAGAGAAGAGAAGAGAAGAGAAGCAGTAGCTGCTTTCCCCAAGCACAGCACAGGAGTTGGGTTCCCAGCATGCACGTGGTGGCTTGCAACCATCCACAGCTCCAGTTTGGGGGACTATGGTGGCCTCTTCTGGCTTCCAGAGGTACCAGGCACATAGGTACCACAGATACATGCATGCAGGCAAAGCACTATATGCGCAAAAATAAAATAAAGGGAACTGAAGGTAATTATATCTAGCTGCCCAGTTACTTCCAGTCAAGTATGTTCTAAACAAATCAGTGGATTGTGAAACCAAGCCAACGGGGCGCGGCTAGCATGTTTACACATGTTTTATGTACTTGTGTGTGTGTTCACCTGTCCCGCTGGGATGGGACTCAGGGCCTGGTGTTATTCCCGTGTTACACTTTGCCATTCCCACGCGCTCCCGTGTGCACGTGGAGGCCAGAGGAGGATTTCCGGTGTCCCTGCTGTACCTGAACCAGAAGCTAAACTGGCAGGTCCTCAGCAGGGTGCTGGGGTCCCAGCAATCTCCTGTCTCTGCTCCCCAGTCCCCTCCTCCTACCCCCAAAGGGCAGGGGTTACTGGAGTTTTTTACACAGGCCCTGGGGTTTTAACCCAGGCCCTCCCGTTTGCATGGTAAGAGCTCTGTCACCCACTGAGTGATTATCTCCCCAGCTCATCACCGCATTTTAAAAAGATACTCAGCACGCACCACGCACAGTCCCTGGATGTCCTCTGCTAGACTCTCTGAGGCAGTTAAAGTGGCTGTGTTGAACCCTAGGATTGTAACTATCTCTTATGTGGGTCTTAACCACAGACCACTGTTTATGTGACAGTACACCGGTGCACTGGGCAGGTTTAACTGCCAACTTGACACATGTGAAAGAAAAAGCTTCCATTGATGAATTGTCTAAAAGAGACTGGCCTATGGGTAATTCAATGGGGGTGGGGCTGAGGGTTGTCCTGATTAGTAATCGGTGCTGGATGGCACAGCCCTCTGGAGTGGCACCACGGGCCTGGGCTATACAAGGAAGCCTAACAAGCTAAGCTTGATCCTATGACAGCGTGACATGACAGCAAGCGGTCTTCCTCCACACTTTCTGCGTCAGGCTCTTGCCCTGGCTCTCCTCAGGGATGGACTGTGACCTGGCAATGTCAGCCAAATAAAGTCCCCGCCCCGACGTGGCTTTGTCACACCAGCAGCAAGGAAACCAAAACACCGGGTGCGCTCCGAAGACCCCCACAAGAAGTCTCACACGGGCCTCCTGGAGCTGGGCTGTGGGTTCTGGGGCGGGAACCCGAGAGACGGGGGGCAAGCCAGGTCAAGGGAGGGGCTGCAGCTGCCAGAGAGGCCTCCGGCCAGCAGCCTGCTCTGGGCACCCCCAAATCCACTCTCCTCAGCCTGACCCCTGTTTACCTCAGCAGGACGGAAGACCTGTAAGCACAGACCGTGAGGGTAGGCCCAAGGCCCGGCCCAAGCTTCATGCTCAAGACACGCGCGCGAGCAGGGACGCTCGCTTCCATTGCTCTCCCGGTGGGTCCTTGATCCCCTCCGAGGCCAGCCAGTCCCTAAGGGCGCGCTGACCTCAACTGCCCCGTACTCACAGGGGAGGCTGCTGGGCTTCGTCCTGGGGGTGGCCTTGGTCGTGTCCACCAAGCCCAGGGCGACCATCGTTTCCAGCGGAGTCGTGATCCCTGAGGTGGTGTGGGAATTCGGTGGTGGCGTCGCCGCCGCCGTCGCCGCCGTCGCGCCCGTGGTCTGGACCTGGCGAGGAGGGCGAAGCCTGCCTGCGGGGCAGACGCCTCCGGAGGCGCAGGCGGCTCGACGGCCGCTCGGGACGGTGGTGGACGGCGATCCCGGGGATTCTCCTGCCGCCGAGCAGCCTGTGGAGGGTCGCGGGCGGCCGGGTCAGAGGCGGCCGCGGGCGGGCGAGCCGGGGCGGGGGCGGGGGCGGGGGAGGGGCGGGCGGGCTCACCTGCCGGCCGCCGAGGCAGGAGGAGCAGCAGCAGCAGCAGCAGCAGCAGAAGGGCGCGGGCGCGGCTGCGCGTGCGGGACGCCCCGGGCACGCGGGCACCCTGAGGGCCCTGCCCACGGACCCCTGCCCCGCACCAGGGCTCCATTGCGCCGCTAGGTTCCCCCACAATGGCGCCCCCCATCGGGCGCCTCGTGCAGCTCTGCGGCCCGGCCCGCGTGGCGCCCCCTGGATGCCGCTCGCGGGGGCGCTCCCGCCGAAGGCGCGCGCAAGGAGTGTCTGCCTCGGGTCTCTCCTCAGACGCGTGGGCCCTTTCTCTGGGTCCCTCTGCCTCGCCTCAGCTCACGTCTAAGCTCCCGTGCTCCTCTGCACCAGCAGCCGCCAACCCCTCCCTCCGGCTGCAGGCGTCCAGCCCTTCCCCCTCGAGTGCGAACAGCGCAGGCCAGTGTCCCAGGGCACTGATGAAGCAAAGGAACGTGTTCCTTAGGGTCTCACTATGTAGCCCAGGCTGGTTTCGAACTCACGGCAGTTCTGTCTGGAACATTTGAAGCAATGCGCTATCTGGATCCACTTACTGAGACAAGAGAGCCACAGGGGAGAAGTGATGGTATCCACTGGCCAAGAGTGAGCGCTGAGCCGGGCAGTGGTGGCTCACGCCTGTAATCCCAGCGCTTGGGAGGCAGAGGCAGGTGGATTTCTGAGTTCGAGGCCAGCCTGGTCTACAGAGTGAGTTCCAGGACAGCCAGGGCTACACAGAGAAACCCTGTCTTGGGGGGAAAAAAGTAGTGTAGACTACTCCTAGGAGCCTTGGTGCAAGGATATCGGAAATTTTTTAGCCTAATAGACAAAGTGACATTCTCGCTTCTTATCAAGGACTTGGTTCTTGGGAGAAACACCCGAGCGGACAATTTAATGCTCTTATCCCAAGAACAGAAGCAAACCCTGCTGCTGCCATATTTCTGCCTCCCGAGGGGGGAGGGGAACTGTTACTCTTAGCCAGCAGACCCAAGGTCACTGTGGAGGTCTCTGAAGCACATCAGGAGCCCCGGATGCAGACACTTCACAGTCTCCAAGCAGGGTCCTACGGCACCTACCTCTGCCGGAGACAGAGGAGGAACTGCTTGGGGTTGGAGACCCCTCCCGGGAAAGTTAGGGGTTGGCAGAGACAGGAAGGCAGCAGAACACAACTGGGAGAGTCAAGTCTCCCCTTCGACCTTGGGAAGTCTCCCAGAAAGAAGTTAGTTCTTACAGGAGGACCTGAGGAAAGACGCGGGGAGCAGAGGAACTGCTAGGCTCACAGGGCAGGGGCTTCAAGTCCCAGTCAACAAGAGGGAAAGCTACGGGCTGGAGAGGCGGCCGGTGGTTAAGAGTGTGCGCTGTGGCCGGCCGGGCGGTGGTGGAGCACGCCTTTAATCCCAGCACTTGGGAGGCAGGTGGATTTCTGAATTCGAGGCCAGCCTGGTCTACTGAGTGAGTTCCAGGACAGCCAGGGCTATACAGAGAAACCCTGTCTCGAAAACAAAAACAAACAAACAAAAGAGTGCACTGCTCTTTCAGAAGACCCGAGTTTGATTGCCACAGCCATCTGCAACTCCAGCTCTCGGGGAAATCTGCCATTCCTGCCTCCACGGGTACCCGCACTCATGTGCGAATGCACACACGTAAATGTCATTTGAGAAAAAAAAAAAAAGGGAATTCTAAAGGAAAGAACGCCCAGGATCACACAACACACCCATGACAGACACGGAGTAAGAGAAGGCTCAGCCTGAGAAGCGGCCACGTTTTATGAGGGAGGCGTTCTAAAGGGGGTTTGGTCGAAGTCAAGAACGTGATCACGTCAGATGGTTCAAAAGGTTCAAGAGCATCTTCATTGAACAACTGGGGAACAAAACCCACACTGGGTCAAGGACCCTTCCCCAAAGTCCCTCTGTCCTGATGTCCTGTTCAGCCTCTGGTGTCCACGTCGTCTGAGGGCGGAGCAGAGAGGAGGGAGAAGCAGCCTCTGGGAGTGGCTGTTACGGACACACAGCTCACAAGAGCCACAGGGAGCCCAGGGACACCAGCAGGATGTAGCCAGTGAGGATGAACGGGCTCAGGAAGGAGGGGACAGCCATGCTGGCAAACTTGAGGTCGCCGATCTGTCTCTTGATCCACTGGGTAAAGTGGGAGGTGCTGGTGTAGACGCTTGGGAATTGACGACGGCCACAGCCAAAGTTCCAGCTCACCACGCCCATCTGGACCCAGGTCTTGTTTATCTGGCAAACCAGGGAGCTCCCGGAGGTGTCCTGCAGTGGGGGCGGGGCGGGGGGGGGACAGGAAGCGTCAAGGAGCAGCGATATTTGCTAGATTAGGTCTTCGTTGTCCTCACGGATGAGATCTAAGAGTGAACCTATTCTGTGACATGGAAAGTCTGTACTAAGGTCTGGGCTTGGGACCACAGTGGCCTCTTCATCGTCGGTCTGCTAGTACTCTGACCACTGAGCCGTCCTGAGTCTCCAAGTCTCATTGCTGATCTTCCCAGTCTTGCTTAGAGAGGGAGATCTTAGAAGCTTCAACCAGCACCTCTGCATGTGTGTGCAGACAGGCACATCCAGAAAAATAACCTGACAGTGTCATACATCGAAAGGTAACGGTAGGTTTCTTAGGATTTAAAGAAAATTCTTTTTATGGACTTCTTGCTACCCAGGGATAGAGCATTCACCTAGGATGCATGGGATCCTGAGCTCTATTTCTAGTGTAAGGAAAAGGGGGTAGGGAGAGCCCATAACATTTGAAACAATTATGAACCAGGAAAGATTGTGTGTGTGTGTGTGTGTGTGTGTGTGTGTGTGTATTTGTCACTGAATGTTACGCTCAAATACTTGAAAAGGAATTAGTAAGGATAATTCAAGTATTTAAAAGGAAAGAAATCGTTAACTTGTGGAATGAAGCTGGGGGTGGGGGTGGAGCGGAGATACAATTACCCTGTGGTTTGAATGAAAATAGAGAAGAGAACCTATACCAGAGAAAAATGTTCTCTACCAGAACCTTAAGACTGTCTACAACTTCTATTTTGTGGATTTAAATTCTGGTTGAGGTGAATGATATCTAAGGAAATGGGAATTATTTAAACCAATTCAAAAAGGGACAGAGGGCCACTGAGGTAAAGGGACTTGCAACCAAGCCTGGTGACCTGAGCTCAATCCATGGAGCCCTCATGGTGGAGGAAGAGAACCAACTCTCACAATTTGCTTTCTGTGCATAGATAGTGTCCGTGCACACACACCCCACGCCCCAACACATAAACAAACAAACAAATAAATGTAGTTAAAAACTTTAGGGCTGGAGAGATGGCTCAGTGGTTAAGAGCACTGACTGCTCTTCCAGAGGTCCTGAGTTCAGTTCCCAGCAACCACATGGTGGCTCACAGCCATCTGTAATGGGATTGATGCCCTCTTCTGGTGTGTCTGAAGACAGCTACCATGCACTCATTGCTCATTTACATAAAATAAATAAATCTAAAAAAAAAACTTTAGTGTTGAAGACTGACAGGAAGTCTGATTAATCCAATAACTATGTATAAAACAACTTAAAGCAGTATCTAAGAACAATTTCTCAGGAGAAAACATGTCTATGGCCTTGTGGCACTTCAACCCAACCTTCAAAGAAGTAATTTCTGTTACAAAAACGTGAACAAATTACTTCCCAAATGAAGCATGTGTAGTTCTCATGCTGAAACTTAACAAAGGGAGTGACTTTCTCTAAACACCTTTTTAAAAACATCAATTTATTTTCTTTTATGTGCGTGGGTGTTTCGCTTGCACACATGTCTGTGCAGTGCATGTGTGCCTGGTGCCCCCAGAGGTCACAAGAGGGTGCCAGATCACCTAGAACTGGATTATGGATGGTTAAAAGCCACCAGTGGGAGCTGGGAATCAAACTGGGGTCCTCTGCAAGAGCAAGTGTGTTGAGGGCTGGCCTTTTGATGTGTACTGTGATGATAAGTTCTGGCTCCCAAGCCTGGTTGCTCCCAGGAATGAGAGAGTCCAACTGCACAATGCGACCTTGTTCCCGAATATAAAACTATTGGTTAAATAAAGATGCTGACAGCCAATAGCTAGGCAGAAGAGACATAGGTGGGCTTGGGGGTTTCTGGGCTTGGAGTCTGAGGAGACGACAAGGAAGGAGAGGAAGATGGAGAGAGGAGACGATGCCATGGGGTAAGAATCTTAAAATCATGGCCATGTAGGCTGGCCAATTGGAGTTAAGAGCAGCCCAGACCGAACAGTAATAACTCGGGGTTACAGTTGGGAAAGTAGATTCCAATAGCATAGAGGGTAGATATCTGTTTAGCTTTAGTGCTGATTACGACTTCTTAGAAATATAAAGGTGTGTCTTATCTGGGAGCTGAATGATCAAAGGAAGGGCAGAAGCCTCTGATTGAGATTAAATCCATTCGACCACACAACTGCTAAGCCAACTACTTTAAAGTAGACCCTGGACTATCTTAGGGTATATTAGCAGCTAAGTTAAAGACAGAACCTACATTGTCACTACACTTGGACTTGGGGTAAACTTCCCATAGTCCTTTGGTGCATCAAAAGAAACATATGCATTTGTTTTTTTTTTCTAAGACATTTTGTCAAGTATTAAAATCTACCTTTTAACTTACATACTTTTGAGCATATAAACCTTTGGTCCAAGAGATCCTTATCTTTTTACTTGTAAACATAGTATGTTTCCATATAAAGAACTTATCTTCTAAAGGAATTCAGAAGCATCAGGTCTTAAGAGAAAAATTAAAACATGTTCTCAAGAAAACATGAGTCTGGGGACTGGGGAGAGGGCTCAGAAGTTAAGAGCACTTGCTGCTCTTGCAGAGGACCCAGATTCAGTTCCCTGTGCCCACAACCATCTGTAACACCATTTCCGGGGGGATCTAATACCCTCTTCTGGGCTTTACAAGCACCAGGCATGCACACAGTACACAGACATATATGCAGGCAAAACACCTATATACGCATAAAATAAAGCATTTTAAATAAGAAAAAGAAAGGTGCATCTCAAAAACATCACTGACTGGAACACATAGAGGCTAAAGCTTACAGAATACAATACTATGTCTGCAAAACTGTTTGCCAGGGCCTGACCCAGATCGGCAGGAGCATTAAGATAGCTACAGAACTGGGCGTGGTAGCTCATCCCACCACTCCAGCATGCAGAGGCAGGTCGACCTGTGAGTTCAAGGAAAGTACACCTGGTCTAAATGGTGAGTCCCTACGTAGTGAGATCCTCTACAGATAACAAAAATAAAAAACAAACAAGAACTGTCTATGGGCAGGGGCAGATTTTTTTTTTTAACCCCTGTAATGGTTTGATTGAGAATGGCCCCGATAAGTTTATATTTGAATCCTTCCTTTGGGAGGATTGGAGGTGTGGGTTTGCTGGAGGAAGTGTTACAGGGGTAGGCATTGAGGCTCTAAAAGCCTCCAGCCATCTCCAGAGTGTTCTCTGCTTCCTGTTTGTGATTTTAGGTGTGAATGCTGCGTAGCTGCTCCAGAGACACACCTTCCTGAGTACTTCCATGTTCCCTGTCGTGATGGTGATAGACTATTATCTTTCTAGAACCATAAACCCCCAATCAACCCTTCTATAAGTTGCTTTGGTCGTGGTGTTTTAGCACAGTCATAGATAACTACCTAACACAACTCCTTCTCCTCCTCCTCCCCGCGCCCACACTGGAAGCTCAGACTTCTGTACTGCGTCTCTGATGGGCACATGCAGAGGAAAGTTAAGCCAAGAACAGAGGATGCTGTATGATGTAAGCCCAGCACTTGGCAGGCAGAGGCAGGTGGATCTCTGTGGGTTTGCGACTAGCCTTGTCTACATAGTGAATTCCAGGACGGCCAGGGCTGTGTAGAGGGACTTTGCCTCAGTATGACCCCCCCACACACACACACACTGCCTGCTCCCCACCCTGTCTACACAGTCCACACCTGACAAGTGTCCAGGCCCCATTCTGAGCTTGTACACAACATGTCGTTCCCAATGAATTTCTTCTGGTTCTTCAGCAGGAGGAACTGGTACCGATGATTACAGATTTCATTGTTCACAATCCTGACAGCCAAGCCCTGGACACTGTAGGGAGTCTTTGGAGTTCCTGTGGAGAGGAAGATCAGCCATGACTTCGACTTCGGAACCTATCTCCAACTCAGAGTCATTCGCATTTGTGCATGAGGTCATGTCCTGAGATGCTCATTCACAAAGATGCTTGTTCCCGTTCATTGAGAAAATTAAGACACGAGAACCAAGGATGGCCCGTGCCTTTAATCCCAGCACGTGGAAGGCAGAAGCAGATGGATCTCTGTGAGTTTGAGGCCAACCTGGTCAAATAATGAGTTCCAGGATAGCTAAGGCTATGTAGAGAAACCTTGCCTCAAAAACCAACCAACCAACCAACCAACCAACCAACCAACCAACCAACCAATACCACCACCAATAAACTAAACTAAAACAAAACAAGTGAAGCAAAAGTCTCCCAGGGGGTTGTGGTGAAAGACAAGTATCAAGTGAGAACAAGGAGATATTTTCCCGACAATTCTGGGTCTGTGAGGACAAGCATTGGTTCACTGCTCCTGGGGAAGGCAGGGCCTCCTAGACAGCTAGATATGGCGCCTGGCGCCTGCTGAAAGGTTAGGACTCCAAGCAACACCAAGGGCTGCATCTCTGAGGATTATGGGTACATGCTGACTGCAGAGGCCACCTCCGTGCCTCGTCATGTCTGCCAACGCAGATCCCCTATGAACAGCCAAAGATTTAATTTCTCACTATGCGGCAGGCTAAGGATTTCATACAGGATCTGATCTAACCTGGCTTTGAGGGTTGGTGAGATGGCTTAGCAAGTACATCAAACCTAATGAACTGAGCTTGGTCCGAGGACCCATGGGGGTAAGAAAGCGAGAACCAACTCCTTGAAAGTTGTCCTTGGACCTTCAAGTGCACATTATGGCACATATATGTTAGCCTAGGCGCGCGCGCGCACACACACACACACACACACACACACACACACAATTTTAACTTTGGAAACTGAAGCCTTCACAGGCCACTTGTCTCTCTTATCCTTCAACACCAAGTGTATCTTTGGGCTCAGAAAATGCTTGCAGATGATAGAGAGAATGAAGAAATGGGTGAGTGACCCCGTGACCCATGTTCTGCAGAGACAAGTGCCTTGAGACCTCTGCTCTACCGCACTCACCTTTGACCTTTTCGAGTCCCCACCCGATGACCCAGCACATGGTGCCAATGCTTGGCTTGAAGTTGATCGAGGGGAGACAGATGGGCTGGATGAGGGGGGACCAGGTGACAGGATACTTGAGCTTTAGGATGGCGATGTCGTGAGACATGTGATTGATGAAGTTCTCGTGAATCACAATGCTGGTGACCAGGAGTTCCGAGGAGCTGTTGTCTGGGAGGGTCTGGACCCCAACCTTCACGGTGTACTTAGCCGGGTCCTTGGATCTGCAGGCCCAGAGAAGAGGCAGGTCACCAGCAGTACGATCCTGAGCGATAGGCTACCTCGGGTAATGTCCTCCACTCCCAAATCCCCATTCACACCAAGACCCATCCCCACTGCCCCGACCCCCACCCCCACCAAGGCCTGAGAGCCAAGCCCCGCGATGAGGACACCGCCCCGGGAGCTGACCTCTGTAAGCAGTGTGCGGCGGTCAGGACCCAGTGGTGGTGGATGAGAGAGCCGCTGCAGACGTATATCCCCAGGAAGAGAATGCTCACCTGCCACGGCCACTTGCCAACCTCCACCACCTTCCCGTCCACCACCTTGCAGGAGATGTTGGTCTGACCACAGGACCAGAACCAGGGTCCTGAGGAAAAAGTGGAGAGAGGGATGCAAAGGGTGGCCCTTGCCCCACGGGCCATGACCAACTGTCACGGCATCTTCCAGCCCAAGCAGTCCCAACCAGTCCCTGCCATTCGCATAAGCAGGGAGGGACCAAAGCTACTACATCAAAACTGGCAACCACAGACCCAGAAGCCGCCGGAGGCCCGTTATAAAAAAAAAAAAAAGTCCCTTAAACAGTAGAGTCTGACACTTGTTATGGTTATAAGCAGTCACCCCAGGACTCATTCTTGCCCATCGTTTGTACGGATGACTCGGAAAAAGAGGAGAGAATCACCAGAGGGGTGAGATATCAGCTCAGAGCAAGCGTTGGGGCCTCATGCCCAGGATTCCTGTTGGTTGGTTGCATCTAAAAATACATGGACAGGATTTTTTTTTTTTTTTTTTTGAGACCAGGCTTCTCTGTGTGGCCCTGGCTGTCCTGGAACTTTGTAGACAAGGCTGGCCTCAAACTCACAGAGATCCACCTGCCTCTGTCTCCCACAAGTAAAAGCGTATGCTACCACTGCCCAGCTCTCTCACTCTCTTCTTTTTTTTTTTCTTTTCTTTGCCTTTTCTTTTTTTTTCTTTTTCTACAAGTGATTTTTATTGTACAACTGTAGCCATAGTTCATACCCAGGAAACAGAGAGACTTGCCTACTTCTCCCTGGCCTCAAGAACAAAGACAGGAGAATAGGAGCTTGCACTGAACTGGAGAGAAGATTGAGATTTTTTTTAGCTTTTATACTAAACTAGTTTTGCCTTTTTGTTATTTCATTCTATTTTTTTATGTTTTGCTTGTATACACGTCTCCACATCGTATGTGTGCCATACACAGAGAGGATATCAGATTCCTTGGAACTGGAGTTACAGATGGTTGTGAGCTGCCTGACTTGGGTGCTGTCAACCAAACCTGGACCTTCTGGAAGAAGTCTGTATCTTAACTGATTAACCATCTTTCCAGTCTCTGCTCTTTTGTTTTGTTTTGTTTTGTTTTGTTTTGTTTTGTTTTGTTTTTTAATACAGGGTCTATGTAGCCCAGGCTAACCAGTCAAAGTAACCAAGGATGATGGTATAATCCTGATTTCCCTTTATCTCCCAAGTGCTGGGATTACAGATGTGCGCCACCAGGAGCAGTGGGAGTGAGGTTTGTTGTATCTTCGATGGGGGAGAGCTTGTGCTGTTGTTGTCATCTTGTTTAGCTTAAATGGGACATTTCATCACACATGGTCACTGAGCTCCTCAAACAGGTGGAACTGGACTACATCACACCACCAGAAGCTGCGGTGAGAGTCTGCTTTCCTCAGCGGCACACCACGCAACGTAGAACAGTGTCAGGACTCAATAGCTACAGTCTGGGGGACTGTGGTGAGGATGGTCGAGGGGTGATGGACAACTCTAATATTGAATATCTATTAGCAGATAACGTCAGATAGGTCCTACCTTGTGGAAATCACTATGGTGTGGATGTAATGTGTGTGTCCCTCTGAAGGTCCATATATAGAACTGGTCCTCAGGAAGTGATACAGGGCGGTGTCTAGATCGTTAGGAGGTATGGTTGATGGTTGGGGAGATGGATAAGGTCTTATGCAAGCATGGGGACTGAACGGATTCCTGGGCAGATGTGGCAGTGGAAACACGGGTAACCCCAGTGCTTACAGGTCTACACCGCTAGACCCGTGAGTTCCAGGTTCAGTGAAAGACCTTGTCTCAAAAACTATGGTGAAGTGATTGAGAGAAACATCCAGGCTACTCATGTGCCTGCACAGGCGAACATGCTCACACGGAGGTGGGATCTGGGGGGGGGGGTGTCTTTAGATCAGTAGGAACATGTCCTCAAAGGAGTCTAGGACCCCACCTAGCCTCTCTCTGCTTCCAGACCTTATATAAGTACCCACTCCCGGGACAGGCAGTTGCTGCCTTCATTAGCAACCGCCCCATGTGGCAAATCTTTAGACTCCACAGTTCCTGCTACTCTCAGAGGTAAATGCCGCCATAGCCTCCTGTAGGCAGAATGTTTTTACTTTCAACCACTGGCCATCCACGGGGGTTACGGGCACCATACAGACCCTAAGTCTTCACCCAGTACTGTCTACTCTCTGGATGCTCAGTTCCTCTCTACATTCCATCTCCATGCCTGTCTCCTGTCTCCTTTATCCCCATCACTACCCAGAGAGCCGCCTTCCTGGACTTCCTCATACACAATGGTAAGGTCATGGCCATCCTCGGTTGCTGCTGTTGTTTCTTATTTATGGACACTGTGCTGGTTTGTTTTGTTTTGTTTTGTTTTGTTTTGTTTTTGAACGAGAATGGCCCTCAAAGGCTCATATATTTGATTGCTTTTCCATAGTAACTGTTTGAGAAGGATTAGGAGGTGTGTCCTTGTTGGAGGAAGTGTGTCACTGCCGTTGAGCTTTGAGGTTTCTAAAGCCCACACCACGCCCAGTCTCTGCCTGCAACTCCAGGATCAAACGTGAGTCTCAGCTACTGCTCCAGCACTGTGCCGGCCTTCCTGTGCCATGCGTCCCTCCATGATGCTCATAGCCTAACCCTCTGAAACTGTAAGCAAGCCCTCGATCAAATGCTTCCTTTTACAGTTTGCCTTGGGCATGGTGTTTCGTCACAGCAACAGAACAGTGACTACGACCTTTTTGTTTCTGCCTCCAGTCTATCTCAACCAAGTCTGTTCAGTGTTGGTAGTCAGGGGACAGCTTGGTAAGTTTGCCCTTTCTTTTCCCCATAAAGCAGTAACCCCAGAGAGAGCCAGAGTTCTGGGAAAAAGAGCTTCACCAGTCCCACAGTCACAACTCTGGGGGTGATGCTGGGGCCCTTTCTTCAGTGTTCCCCACCATCTATAAGATCACTGGGTCTCAAAGGAACAGATCTTTCAAGATCTTGTGTCCAAGACAGGCCTGACCCCAGCCTTCCTCTAAACCTTATACAGGGCTCATGGGGTTCAGTCAGGAGATGCTAACAGCAGCTATCAGCACCGAGGAGGGGGCACGATGGGTTGGTTTTATTATTTTATTATTTTTTAACTCTCTCTCTCTCTCTGTGTCAGTGTGTGTGCGTGCGTGTGTGTGTTTGCATGTATATGTGAATGCAGTGGATCCTTTGGGGCTAGAGTTACAGGCAGGAGCGAGCTGCCTGAGATGTGGGTGCTGGGAACCGAACCCAGGTCCTCTGGAAGAACAGTGCACGCTCTTAACCACTGAGCCATCTCCACAGCTGCGATGGTTCTCTGTGCCCTTCGTGTGCAGTGTGCTGCAGACCAGCAATGTCACTCTTCCATCTGTAGCAGGCACTCGGATTCAAATCCTCAGGCCTTGATACTCTGTCTTGGCATTCTAGAAGCTGGCACCACCACTTACAGTCAGGATCCTGGTACTTTTTTTTGCATTCATAGGTGGCCACCCGAACAGCTATTGGTTTTGTGGGCTCTATGCCTGTAAGGTCATAGCTGACTCCTGCCCCCTCCCTCAGCAGAGGCACAGCAGCTAGCTCCCAGGCTGGTGCCTAAAGCCACGTACACCCTAACCGCCCCGAAAACATCACTATTGCCTGACAGTGAAATTCAAGGTTCAGTCACTCGCTCGACAATGCACTAGTTCAGGAGAGAAGGTGTCATACCGTGATGGAAGAAGACAGTACCCAAGCTGGAGAACATGTACCCGATTCCCTGTTCCCACCCTAGCTAGCTTCCTGTCAGGCACAAAATGTAGAGCCAGCAGGTGACTCAAGGTAAGGGCTCCAAGCACAAAAACTCCCTTTCTCAGGAAGAAGCTGGCTATCCTCTGCCACTCATATATTTCAATCCCAAAGCATCTATTGGAAGCTGTTTTTTTGTTTTTGGTTGTTGTTGTTTTTGAGTTCTGCTTCTACCACACACAAAGCACTGAAGTTGGATCCAGATTTCCTGTATGAAACGAAGGCCCCAGCATCCACCACTGAGGTGTAAACCGTCTCATCTGGGAACTGGTGTAGGGTGAGGGGATACTCAGGCAGCGCTGTTACTGTCACAAGTCCTAACAAACTCAGACAAGCTCATTCATAAAATGGATGTTAGTGTGTTCCCTGTCTTTCTTCCCTCATCCCTTTGTGGTCACCCTGAAAACTGATGCTGGCGCCACCCAGTAGGGGACACACGGGTCATGAAAGGTCACAGCCCACACCCATCCCAGGCGCTGCCGGTACGAGGACAGCCAAGGTAGACAGCAGGCTCTCGGACCCCTGCTGGTCTGTCCTACCTTCCACATAGGGCAGATTATTAAGTCTGGCAGAAGAAAGTGGGGGCGAGAGAAGGCCCTGAGGATCCACTGACCCGCACGCCATGGTGAGGCGCCCAGCCCTGACTGCTTCTTAGAACAAGACGCAGCGTCTCCATGGTGCGAGGATTCTAGAACTCAGTTGTTTACTTTGGCTCAAAGAGGGCAGGCCTCTGCGGGAGGGTTGGGGCTCACCCACTGAAGCAGCCACGAGGGGCTGGTTGCCACAGCCATGGAGGAAGGCTGTGGGAAACCACCCTGGAATGGAGCTTTGGGGGTTCAGTGCTGAGCCTGTGACCGACCATGCCTGGTCCATTACAACGTCTCCCGGGCCCAGCTCTCAGCAAAGGCCTTCATGATGCCCTCACGCCTATCTCTGAGCCTGTGACCTTGTCCCTTGTTGCCTGGATAGCACCAGGGTGAGGCTTATGACAGTGTCTTATGCTTAGCCCACGGAGCTCCCCTGAGGTCACATCAGCCCCCACTAGAGATACAGAAACTGAGACCCGACTCCTTTGCATGGTGTATACTGCTCTATAACTGGAGACTTCCGTTTTCCCTCAGGGACTGTACTTTCAAAAGAGAGCAGGTCCTGGGGAGGGGGAGGGGGTAGGTGCTGGCTGTGGGGCAGCTAGGGAAGCAGCGACCTGCAGGCTTGAGTCTCTATCCTTCAGCAGAATAAACGGTGTCTAGGGGCACCTCTCCACCTGAGGTATCTTCTTTCCCCGATGATCAGTGTTCCTCACAGTGGCCATGCCTGCAGTCCATCTCTGCTGCCCCCTGCCACCCGTGGTGCTCAAGACCCAGAGCGACACTCTTACCGGCTGCACCAACACGATCACTGTGGAGGACCATTTGTTAAAGCAGACGTACAGAGAATGCAAGCGTCACCCTACAACAGTACAGAGGCGGTGAAGGGCTGACTTCACAGGGGCTGTGGGGAAGCCTCCGTGGGAAGGGCCCACCTGCTGCCTCAGAGAACTCGTGTCCAGCGGCCCCAGCACTGAGTGTGGCTGCACGTGGCTCTGTGGAAAATCCCGTAACACGGATGAAAAAGCCTTCCGAAATGGAACTGCACTTGCTGCGTGATGTTTAAAAACAAGCAAATCAAACTTTTCCCTTAGGGGTTGGTGGTAGAAAATGCAGAAAATGGTAGTTCCTGTGGTTGGATGCTCTCCACACAGCAGAAGGGACACAGAAAGGGCAGAGAAAGTGGAGAGAGAACTTGAGAGAAACGCTCTGCATCAGTGAAAAATAACTTTTTTGTTTGTTTGTTTGTTTTTCAAGACAGGGTTTCTCTGTGTAGCCCTGGCTGTCCTGTCACTCACTGTGTAGACCAGGCTGGCCTTGAACTCAGAAATCCACCTGCCTCTGCCTCCCAAGTGCTGGGAATAAAGGTGTGCGCGCCACCACCGCCCGGCCGAAAAATAACACTTTTAAAAACATTTATTTTACTTTATGTGTGTGTGTGTGTGTGTGTGTGTGTGTGTGTGTATCACATGTGTTCAGTACCCTCAGAGGCCAGAAGAGAGTGAGTAACCCCCACCCCCAGAACCCAACTTACAGACAGTTGTGAGCCACCACGTGTTACAGGGAGGGAAACCTGGGTCCTCTGCAGCAGCAGCAGCAGGTGCTCTGAACTGCTGAGCCAGCTCTCCAGCCCCATCTTTCAAAAGACTTTCTTTCTTTCTTTTTTTTTTTTTTTTTTTTTTTGGTTTTTTAAGACAGGGTTTCTCTGTGTAGTCCTGGCTATCCTGGAACTCACTCTGTAGACCAGGCTGGCCTCAAGTGCTGGGATTACAAGCGTGCGCCACCACACCTGGCTTTTTTTTTTTTTTTTAAGATTTATTTATTATATGTAAGTACTCTGTAGCTGTCTTCAGACTCTCCAGAAGAGGGAGTCAGATCTCATTACAGATGGTTGTGAGCCACCATGTGGTTGCTGGGATTCGAACTCAGGACCCCTGGAAGAGCAGTCAGTGCTCTTAACCACTGAGCCATCTCTCCAGCCCCTCAAAAGACTCTCTTTTGAGAATGAAGAAGGCATTTGGTCAATAAAACAAAAATAATAAAATAAAAAACCAAGCACATCTGTAATCAAGTGACGAAAATGTATAAAATTCTATTTCATAAAAAAAAAAAAAAAAAAGTAGCTGGGCGGCGGTGGCGCACGCCTGTAATCCCAGCACGTGGGAGGCAGAGGCAGGCGGGTTTCCGAGTTGTACAGGTGTAAAGCGAAGGAGGTATTGACAAGATCTGAAGGACAGATCGACCGGGAAGCAGGAAGCTATCAGCTGTGGCAAAACTTTGTCCAACAAGTGTTTTCAATTCAAATGCACGAAGCACTCAGATTGGGCAATCAGGCCTTTGATGTGTTTTGTAACTCTCTACGGCGGGAGGCTCGTGCTTTTCACAATCAGTTTAGGGAAAGGAAAGAAAGAGAAAGGAAGGACTGGGAAAGGAGGGAGGGAAGGGAGGGAGGAAGCAAGCTAGCTAGCCAGACAGCTGAGTCTAGAATTCTGGCCGTGGATTACCACCACGGCTAACCCACAAGGCGTCAGAACACAGCAGAAACCGTGAGCCCCAAACTAGGGCTTCTCCCATCTACTTGAACCTCCAGAATCACCCCCCTAAAACGGGAGGGGGGAGGGGGAGGCAGAAAAGAGAGGAGAGGCAGCGCATGCTCACGCAAATTTAATCTCTGCTCTTGGTCTTAAACTCCAGACTGCTGCTCCTGAGCTCTCCCCCCCCTTCCCCGGTCAGTCAAGCAAGGCCTAGTCACCCACCACAGCCCTCCCTGCAAGGATGCCAAAGCAGGGCCCAAGTTCTCCAGGGACCAGTCCACTTCCACCCTGACTCCTGTGGGATGTGGGCATGCCACCGTGCTCGGTCATCTCCCTGGTGCCATTCGGCAGAGGCAAGCCAGGAAGAGGAAGGGGTGGGGAAGTCAGGGGCTCAGTGGGAGCGGCAGCAGCCAGGGCAGGAACAGAAGCCAGGAGGTCCTGCAGGGCCCCGACAGCGCCCCGCGGCTCACTTGCTGCTTGATCCACATGGTGTATTTGGTGATGCGGGTGTATACGCTTAGATTCGGTATTTTGGCGCAGGCCTTCTCCCATGAGAATATCCCAGCCAGGATCCATCTGCCATCGACTTCACAAGCCAATGGCCCCCCGGGGTCTCCCTGGAGAAGACAAAAGGGCTGATGGACGCTCTGCTGGGACCAAAGAAACTACCGTGCCCACCCTCTCTGTTCTGCTCGCTCGCTCGAGAGAACTAGCTGGGACCCCGTGGCTTCTCAGTTGGAGACCACACTTATGAATTGCAGCCAGTAGCAGTCATAAAGGACGGTGAGAGCAGAGCCTGGTGACCCTAGGAGGGGGAAGAGGCCAAGCCCCAGGGACCGGCCCCCAGCCCAGGACTCACTCCCCAGAAAGAGGGTTGCCAGCCTGCTCCCAGAAACTCACGTGGCATAAGGTCTCCCCATAATTGGTGGTACAGATCATGTTCTTCCG
This sequence comes from Apodemus agrarius, assembly GCA_964023405.1. Lineage (NCBI taxonomy): Eukaryota > Metazoa > Chordata > Mammalia > Rodentia > Muridae > Apodemus > Apodemus agrarius. Next base: position 113,601,114 of record OZ030012.1, on the reverse strand, counting down.
GATAAGGGGGATACCTCGGGGATAGAAGGTCTTCTTGTGGAGAATACTGTCACAGTTCTTGTTGTCTATAATGGATACCTCAGCCTCCCAAAGCTCTGGAGTCAGTGGCACCTTGGCTGTAGGGAGCATTAGGGATTCGCTGTGACGCCTCACTGCGCTCTGCCCTGGCTTTGCCCAGGGTCGTGGACCTTCCTGGCCTGCAGGTCAGCTGAGCTCTACCCTACCACACCTGCGCATCTTCCTTGCCAAGGTCTTTCTGGGCAGTGCCGGCGGACACCGCGCGCCCCTCGGCAGGCGAGGCCTTGGTTCAGGAGTCTCCTCTCTAGGAAGGTTTTGCTGCAGGACCCAGAAGGCTACGGAGTCCCAGCACAGCCACTCACAACCTGGGATGGTAACCCTGGGATTTCTCTTTCCGTGGCACTTGTTGCCTTCGCCCCTGCCCACAGCTATGTCTAGGCATCAGGGCATCTATCTATTCGGAGCTCAGCTCAGATCCCCTGGTCTTTGCCTTGCTTGTTTTGTTTTGTTTTGTTTTAAAGAGTCTCGTGGCCGGCCGGGCGGTGGTGGCGCACGCCTTTAATCCCAGCACTTGGGAGGCAGAGGCAGGCGGATTTCTGAGTTCGAGGCCAGCCAGGGCTACAGAGTGAGTTCCAGGACAGCCAGGGCTACACAGAGAAACCCTGTCTCGAAAAACAAAAACAAACAAAAAACAAAAACAAAAACAAAGCCGGGCGTGGTGGCGCACGCCTGTAATCCCAGCACTTGGGAGGCAGAGGCAGGTGGATTTCTGAGTTCGAGGCCAGCCTGGTCTACAGAGTGAGTCCAGGACAGCCAGGGCTACACAGAGAAACCCTGTCTCGAAAAACCAAAAAAAAAAAAAAAAAAAAAAGAGTCTCGTGGCCAAGGCTGGTAGCAAACTCATGTACTTGAGGCTGACTTTGAACCCATCACTTCCGGGCTCCACCTCTCTAATGGAGGATTATGCCTGGCTTGCCTGGCTTTCTCGACACTTGCTGTCAACCTTTGTACTGCTCACCCCAATGCCCTATTCTATTTGTGGCCAGGGAAGAAGGGAGGGAGGGAGGGAGGGAGGGAGGGAGGGAGGGAGGGAGGGAGGGGGACTTGGTGACTCCCTAATGCTCGTGTTTCTCTAAAAGGCAGATGATCATGCCCTGGCCCAAGCAGTATTAGCCTTACTGCAGTGCTGTGTGAACCATGACGACAAGCACCACGTGAGGAGAGACCACAGCCCTAGCCTCTTCAAAGGCACCCCAAGGGAGAGAGAGCCATAAAGACACAAAGGGGCGGCATCCCCAACCCCACCCAACTTACCTGAAGGGTGGGGCTTAACCTGGCCCCAGCCGGTCACCCAGCACTTCGTCCCCACCTTCAGGTTGAAGTTGTGCTCTGGAAGACAGATGGGCTGCACGTACTTGTTGAAAGCCACGGGGGTTTCAAGACAGAGAAGAGCAACGTCGCTTCTGACGAACTTCTGGCCCCAGTACTTGGGATGCATAATGATGTCACCCACAGGGATCTTCAGGGCCCAGGAGGAGCCATTGGGGTGGAGCGTGTGACTACCCAGCATCACGGAGTACTCTTTGTTGCTGCAGGGAGGTCAGGAGCCCACCTGGTAGACACGATTTCCTGCACGACGACGCACCTGCCTCCCCCCCCCCAACCTTTCCTGTCCATGAAGCCCACTCAGCATGGGTTACTCCAGCTTGGGGTGCTCAAGGTGAAAGACACAGCAGCCCTCACATTCTGAGTCACCGTGTGTGGGGGTGGGGCTAGGCTTTCCTGTTGCCCAGTTTAGGATCCAGTCTCTATTGCTTGGCGTTCCATACCAACTTGGTCAGAGGATCTTGTGAGCTCTTGAGCCTGGCTCTTAGTGTCCCCTCCTGCCGCACGGTTCCTATGGTACCGAGGGAGCTGGGCTGGGCCCATGGTAGCTCTTGGTCTTTAGATCCTACGTACACGGGTCGCACTCACCTCTGGATGCAGTGAGCCGCCGACACCACCCAGCTTTGACTAATGAGCGCTCCTCCACACACGTGCTCATTTTCTATCTGAAGGCTCACCTCCCAGGGCCAGTGGTGGCTCTCCTCCAAGCTGTCAGGCCACCAGGGTGTGCCACAAACTTCAGAACAGGCAAAGCAAGAGCGTAGAGAGACCACAGAGAGGAAAATCAGAATGACCAGGAACGTGTCACCCTTGGGGGTCGAGTTGCCAAGGCTGTAACATCAAGGGCTTCTTCCCATTTCAAAGAGAAGAGACTGTGGGGCGAGGACAGGGAACCCCAAGGGCACTGAACCTAACAATGACAGTTGCAGAGATAAAGAAACAGAGAGACCTTTCAGCTGGAGACTGAGGTTCACAGCGGGAGACCTCTGCCCAACCTCAAGACAACACAGAAACAGAACAGGGATTTTTAGGATGAGAAATGCTTTTCTTGCACAGGGATTCTGATCTTCAAAAGCTGTGCTGTTAGCTGCATTTCTTTGATGGAAAAAAAAAAAAAGCTATGACCTTCTCTATGCGACGTCTTTACCCTAAGCAGTCTGGAGCTCGCAGTTATTAGTCTGTCTACTGGTCTACCAGTTGGCAAGGTTTATGGATGGATGGATGAATGAATGAAACATAGGTGCAGAAATTCTAAATAAAGTACTACGTGCTATGGGCCATGGTGGCACACGCCTTTAATCCCAGCGTTCAGGAGTCAGAGGCAGGCGGATCTGTGTGAGTTTAAGGCCAGCCTGGTCTACACGGGGAGTTCCAGGAGAGCCGGGGCTATGTAGAGAGATTCTCCAATAAACAGATAAAATAAAAATATAAACAACAAATGTAAAAAGGGGAGACAGAAAAACCTCAAAACATATTTATGAAAAGAAAGGGTGGGTTACGGGCAATCATCTAACAAACCAAAAGTACAGACACGCTTGAAAGCGCCCTGACATGACTGGCGGTGTCCTAACTTCAAAAGCCAGCGAGGAGCTGGGGAGAGAGACTGATCAGCGGTCACGAGCACTTGCTTCTCTCCTGGAGACCCACGTCTGGCTCTCAGCACTAACACGTTGACTGACAATCATCTATAACTCTAGGTCTAGGGGATTTAGCACCCTCTCCTGGCACAAGGCACACCACACACACACACACACACACACACACACACACACGGTTCTGCACTGAAAAAAAAAAACAAAAAATATTTTATGTCCAAAATTAAAATAAAAAATCTTTAGGGGCTAAGGAGACGGCTCGGTTGGTAAAGTGCCCGGTGGGCAGGCAGGAAGACACGAGTTCAATCCCCGGTGCAGGGTGAGGCGGGGCACGGCAGTACACACTTGCAATCTCAGTGCTAAGGAGGAGGGACAGGTAGATTGCTGGAGCTCACTAGTCAGACAGTCTATCCTAACCAGCAACCTCCCAACCAGCGACACACTCCGTCTCCAGAAACAGAGCGGGCAGCGCGCGAGGAACAACACCGGAGTTTGACTTTTGGTCTCCAAATGCATTTGTGTGTGCGAGCACATACACACACTCACGTATGTGCACGTGCACCCCTTTAAATGTGACTGAATTACAGAGGGAAAATTGAAAGGAGCGAGGCTTAGACAGAAACAAGAACACAGTAAATCAACCCCGCAGTCAGTAGTGGACTTTAGCCTGACAACCCAAGGCTAGCCCTGTGACCCCCCAACCACGCACTCCCTGGATCTAAGGGAAAAGACAGGAAGCCCCCCGGATCTGGGCTCTAGGGACAACAGCCCAGGAGACTTGTTATGCAACTGTGGGAAAGGCTCAAAGCCTGAGCTGAATTCAAAGCGGGCTCTGCATTCCCGTGGAAACAGAAGGGTTGTGTCCTGGCAGCGACATGCGCTGACTCTACCAAACCAGAAATGCTATTTAGGCAGAGACTTTGAGGGACATATTTTTCCCAGGATCTGAAACTTTCCCTGCTACGAGGCCCCATTGACCCACCTGGTTTCATGTGGTTCTCATTATAACCTGAGGAGAAAAGGAAGAGAGACGTGAGGCAGGGACCCGGGGCACGATAGCAGTCAAGGGGTGCATCATCATCAACAACTAGTCCTTCACTCGTTCACGGAAGAGGATCTAACCCCATGCTGTTCCCCAGTCTGAAGTCACAGACTGGGGAACACGTGTACAAGACCTTATCTGGAGACACACGTTGCCCAGTCTACCGTGTGAGATGGCGCAGGGCCTGGGCCAGAGGCATCGGGTGCATCCAGAAGATATGGCCGGTGGAAGAGAGAGCTGAGAGGAAAGAATACTGGGAAACGTCTCAAAGAGGGCAAAAAACAAAATAAATATTGATTTAAAAAATCCGTCCAGGAAGAAACACAACAATAGTATATTCCCAAAGACTCTGGAGGACAAAACCAACATCTTTGGTAGAGGAGAAAGATGATGTGTGGAGAGGGGCCGCTCCGGGGTGACTGAGTTCATCCGGGGAGCAAAGAAGAGGGAGGGGAGGGACAAGGAAGCGAACACCCTTACGTCAGAGATGAGACTGGGTGGCCTGATGTGGGCATTGAGGAGAGGTGTGTGTGTGTGTGTGTGTGTGTGTCTGTGTGTGTGTGTGTGTCTGTGTGTGTGTGTCTGTGTGTGTGCATGTGTCTGTGTGTGTGCATGTGTCTGTGTGTGTCTGTGTCTGTGTCTGTGTGTGTGTCTCTGTGTCTCTGTGTATGTGTGTTTGTGTGTGTCTGTGTGTGTTTGTGTGTGTGTGTCTGTGTGTTTGTGTGTCTGTGTGTGTGTCTGTGTGTGTGTGTGTGTGTGTGTGTGTGTGTGATCCCAGCACTAAGGAGGTGGAGATAGGAGGTTCAGGACATCAAGGCCACCCTAGGGCTCATGAGACCTTACCCCCCCCACCACCACCACCAAAGAAAAGAGGAAAAAAAAGTGGGGGGAAGAGGCTGGAGGAGAAGCCACCGGATATTCAAAAAGGAGAGACAGAGATGTAAAACAAACAAACAAAACCAGGAACAGTAGGGGCAGAGGCGTCCGAAGAGGCTGAGGATTACACGGGACACACACTCCTCTTTGGCAGTCAGATTTGGAGGGATGGGGGGGGGAGCGCTGTGGGGCAGAGGAGTCTGAGAAGACAGCACTCCAGGGCATGGACTCTACTGGTGATGGGGGAAAAACCCCAACGTTTAGAATATCACATCCTTTTGCGAGGATGGAGCCACGGAAAGCGGAAGGCGCCTGGGCGTGGAGGCAGGCCAGGGATGCTCCAGGAGGTCACAAGGCGCAGATGTGGCCTGAGTGGCAGAAGGGAGGTGACAGCGAGGTGGGGATGGCACACAGATGTTTCAGGTGGCGCGGAAAGGAATAGCCAGCCTGAGCAAGACTGGAGGGGGAGAAGACCCAGAAGGAAAGGATAACAGCGAAGGAGGTGCCGGTCTCACCTCCTAAGTTTGGCCGCGGAGGCTGCAACAGGAGCGCCGCAAAGCAGGTTAGGATCCAGCGTCTCAAGGATCCGGGCCCAGCGACCAGGCCGCCCAGTGAGGTAGCCATCCATGAATGTGTCCCTACGGACGGCAGAGGCAGCGCCGGCGTGCTCTCACGTGCTCACAACACCCCAGTACGTGATGGCGTATGAGACACGTGACTGACCCGGCGCCAAGAGCCTGACCTTGCCTCCTCGGGGCCTTTGAGTTCTCGCATCTGGACCCACTCTGGTCCTTAACGTGACTTCAGATCCCTTGACTGGGACTCGGTCTCAGATTCCAGATCTCTGAAAGCACCCCCGGGGCTCTAAGACCCTGGCGGTGCAGCCGGAGTCTATCTGATCAAAGGTCCCTTGGGCTGGGCTCGGCAGCTTGATGTCCAGCCTCAGGGTTATACCCTTGTTCTCAGCCTGTTGCACAAGGAGTTTCACAGTCACTGTTGACGAGGATTGACGACCCAAGAAAGAAAATAGCAGTATGGTTAGGAAAGACGGCTTTGAGAATGTAATAGGATCTAGGACTAAATCAAGGCAGGAGCAGGGTACTGAATACTGCAGGGCAGCCGTCCCGTCCACAGACCAGCAATATGATAGGATGCGACCACTGATGAATACAGGCTGGTTTTTTTTTGTTTGTTTGTTTGTTTTTTGTTTTTGTTTTTTTTGGGGGGGGCTGGCTTTGCGCATAAACAGAGTTTTTTTTTTTTACAGAAGAACCATCTTTCTGGATTTACAGAGCCTAGCAGAGACTGGGAGGCGATCACCAAAATTCCTGTTTCCGTTGTTTATTCCAGGTGTCCAACAGAGCTCTGGGGACCCCATCACCCAGCCTGTTGTTTAAACTTTATATTTGTGTGTATGAGTATTTTATCTGTATGTCTGTCTTATGCACCACATTATGTGCCTGATGCCCACAGAAGCCAGAAGGCAGCATCAGATCCCCTAACTTTGGGAACCAAATACCGGCAGACACACAGCTGGACCTTGGGAACTTGCTAGAAATCTTCATCCTCAAGCCCTGGCCCAGACTTCCAGAGTTGAAAACTCCCTTAGTGAGACTAATGATATTTTTTTTTGTTTTGTTTTGTGTTGTGTTGTTTAATGACAGGGATTATGGTGGTTTGAATAGATTTGACCCCCATAGATTCAGGTTTTTCATGGGGTGTGGTACTATTAGGAGGTGTGGCCTCATTGGAGTAAGTGTGGCCTTGTTGGAGTAGGTGTGGCCTTGTTGGCGGAAGTGCATCACTGTGTGGGAGGGGCTTTGAGGGCTCCTGTGCTCAAGCTCCGCCCAGTGTGGGATCAGCGCTTCCTCTTGACTGACTGCTGACCACAATCTCTTTCGCTGGATCAAGATGTAGAGCCCTCCGTTCCCCCTGCACCATGCCCGCCTGCACACTGCCACGCTCCCACCATGGTGGTAATAGACTAAACCTCTGAAACTATAAGCCAGCCCCAATGAAATGTTTTCCTTTGTAAGAGTTGCCGTGGTCATAGTGTCTCTTCACAGCAATAAAACGGTAAGGCAAGGTCCGATTCTGTGTAGTCTTGGTTGGCTTTGAACTTGTGGTAATTCTCCCGCCTCTGCCTCCCAAGTGCTAGGATTACAAATGTGTCCCACCACTCCTGGAGGTGATGTGGATTTTAACAAACCCTCGGGGTTATGCTCACGCAGGTGAAGGATGGACCATGAGACTAAGAGTGGGACTATACAATGGGGAAAGCTACCTGTCACGTCAACATAGACTAACTTGCCGTATTAGCAAAGTTAAATATGTATTGTTAGTCTACGAAGAGCTAGCTGGTGGTTTCTGGAGGGTGGAGGTGGTTTGGGGTTTTGTTGTTTTGACACAGCATTTTATGATCCCAAGTTAGCCTCAAACTCGATTCGTAGCAAAGAAACAACTGATTGTCCTTGCCTCCCCCTTTCAAATGATGGGGATACAGGCAAGCACTACCTCACCAGGACAATGTCCAGTGATATTTTGGTGATGTATGTGTTCATGACAGAGATGTGTCTGACAGCAGGGTGTGGTGGTGTACACCTTTAATCCCAGCACTTGGAAGGCAGAGCCAGGCAGGTCTCCGTGAGTTCAAAGTCAGCCAGAGCTACATAGTGATATTCTGATGCAAAAAATTTAAAAAAATAATAATAACAAACGAAATCAGAGAGAGAGAGAGAGAGAGAGAGAGAGAGAGAGGGAGGGAGAAATGGATTCATCCTTCCTTGGGCAATGGTTGGAACTGAATGTCCACAAAAGCCATAGAGAACAGAGGGCGAAAACACAGACCCTGGAAAGACGGAGGCGGGAGAGGGAGATTGGGAGGAGTTGGGATTGGTGAGTAAATCAGCAGTCAGTCAGGGATACCAACCCAGTGTGAGATGGAAGAGCTGTATGGAGTGGAGTGAATCTTTCTTAAAATCCTCTGGAATTTGGGAACATGGCCTTTGGAAATAAAGTCACGTGAGCAGCAAGAAGAAAGACCGTTTGTCACGCACTAGCTTCGTTCCCCTGGCCCCGAGTTCCTGCCTCCCCTGAGCTGCTCTTGGCTGTGAAAGCGACAAAGCTCTGCTCTAGTTCCTGCCCAGGCACACAGGGAGCAGAAAGAACTGCCGCCGAAGCTGCCTGCAGGACCCAACTCTCTGTCCTCTAAAGAGGAACTTCAAGGAACGTCCCCGGGTCAGTGGGGGTCCAGTCCTCTGAGCCAAACACCCCAGGCGAGCAAAGCCTCAGAACACACAGGACAGTCTCCAAACGTTTATTCAGTTTACGTTTGAAATCTCCTGTCCCCAGAACCTCAACGCAACTTGGGGTGAGCCTGGATGTGACCGCTGAGGTACGGAGGAAGGGTTCCAGGCAGGACTGCCTTCTCGTGAGGCCTATGAGGCAGAGGCTGGGCACTCCCTGGAAGAGCCCAGTGGGTACAAGAGAATTTCTGCCAGCCCCAGATGTGAAAGTGCCAGCCTCACACCTCTGCAGGGAATCGCCAATGTTCCCCTTTCCCTCCCCCCTCAGTCTCCCTTTCTTCCAGTAGTCACTAAGCTGTGTGATGCAAACAGAGCCCGTCTAGGACCTGCCCCACTGATGACGCTATCCCTTCTTGGCTGATGTCCCCCAAGATGTTATCAGTTATTGTTCTCCACCTAGCAGGCAAGCCAGCCCTCTAGTCCAGGTTAGTTCCACCCTCCTTCCACCAGACATGGGTGTGTCTGAGACAAGTAACCGGGACACCAGTCAGGACACTTTGCAGTCCCCAATCTCCCTGCTCAGTCTACTATGGCAATGGATGTTGGCTGGAATTTGAAGAAAGGGCAGAGAAACAGAAAGGGAGATTGGAGAAGAGGCCCAGGGGGAGACTCAAAATCCTCAGGAAGACAGGAGGCTGGGGGGGGGGGGCAAGTCACAGAGCTACCAGGAGGGCCAAGTGTAGCACCGGAGACAGGTACAAGACCAAGACTCCCATGGAATCCATGCGGGACGCCTGACTTAAAACATATCTGACCCATTCATTGTATTCAGTGATGTCCGTGTAGACTGAGGGGACAGGGACTTGATCGCAGTTGATGCCCCAGCTCACGAGACCCACCTGGGTCCATGTGTTGTCAGATTCGCAGACAAGGGGACTCCCAGAATCTCCCTGGAATAGAAGAGAAAGAAACCAACTGTTGGGACAGACGTGAGAGCAGACCACATTGCAAGGGGCTGGAGGACTTTCTCGGGCACCGGAGCCTCTCCCAGACCCAGCTTCTTTTAATGCCCGAGATTTAACAGAGGACAAGCGCCAATGAAAACGTCAACATCCTCTGAGCAATGATACACCCTCGTGGTGATCAGGCATACAGACACAAGTTGCAAATCCAGTGGAGCCTAGAATAGCAGTCGAATATTGAAATTTACCTTGAGAGACCCTAATCTACAGATACCAAATCCTGTCCGATAAACGTCTAAGCCTGTCATAACTCATAACCCTGCAGCTGTGGTAACCCTGGCCTCTAGAGTATGTAGCCTGCAAAGCCCACGCCAGCATCAGGCCAGTGTCTGGTTAGGGGTAGGTCCTGGGGTCTCCAAAAACTTAAGTGTTTTAAGCATCAGCATTGCAGTGCTGATGGGAACATATCTGACCCATTCAGATGGTAGGTACAGGAACCCTCACCACTGCCTTAGAAGTTCGCCCTGCCCTAACTTCATTGAAAAACCCCCTCCACAGGTCAACTGCATTGCCTTCAAGAGCCTGAGACAAGTCCGACTTCCATGTCAAATTCCATTCTGCATGGCCTTGCCCCAACCTAAACCCAAGGCCCCAGAACCAGCCACCTCAAGCACGCCTTCCCGCCACCTCAGGCTCTGCATAAGACCCCTAGATGATGGAACAAGCTCAAAAGCCTTCAGTCCAAGCACCATACACCCTAGGGAGTCACTTATCTAGATGGTAACTGACCACACGCACCCAGCTTCACTGCCCAGTCCTGGCTGGGCCAGTCTAGAAATCTGACTTAGCCCTCCAGGCTGCACATATTCCAACTCTAACCATGTGTATAACCACATTTTATATCCCATTGCCCCAAACACTTACAAAACTTTCTTCCGCCTAAGACCTCTAAACTTTTAGACATGCCTGTGCTCCATCACAACAATAGTACCTTCTCTTTTCCAAGAACTTAAATTTGTACCCATGAATGGCCCAAAGCCTCCTCCTCAAGAGTGCAACCTATGCAGAAGGAAGAAATGGACCCGGGGATCCCAGAAACCGTAGAAACATCTCTGGTTTCTCTCCTTGCGTTTTGCCTTCCAGAGATTTACAATGTCTATGTTGCAAAGCTGTGATGTGGGTCAGCAAAGGCAATATAGGTCAAATGTTCACATTGGCATGGTTGAGTGCCACATAAAACTGCTTGTGTTATCACTCCCAGATTAAAATGCTTTAGCAGGGTCCCTAGGTAGCAAAGGCTAACCCTTTTGGGAGGACCAGGCCAGGCTAACTAATCAGAAACATGAGAATTCACTCCATAAACCTTAACTAAGAGGTTTATGCAACACGTAGCAGCCGGGCACCATGGCTCACACTTTCAATCCGAGCGTCAGGAGACAGAGGCAAAAGGATGTCTGTGAGTTTGAAAGGATAAAAAATACAGCTCTAACTTCAGTCTCCTAAGAAGTCCTAAACAACTCAAATTCCAGACCCTGCTCTTTGTTAGAAACTAGATAAAAAGGCCTTGAGTGTGTGATCCCAGGCTCATAAAAAAAAAAAAAATGAGCTAACTAGTTGCTATCTGGCTTCTGTAGAAAGCTGATTGGTCCTTGGAGCACAGGCTTGGATAATTTAAACTGATTGGCTTAGAAGCTATGGAATGGTACAAATCGATTGGCTTGAGATGTGCTTTGTTATGAACCTATAAAAACTGTCCCAATTCTGCACTCGGGGTCCACAGTCCTCTACCCCTGCATGGTGTAAGACTGTGAACCCCAGAGCCTCTGGAATAAAAATCCTCTTGCTGTTGCATCAAGACTGTTTCTCGTGAGTGGGGTGTCGCCTTCCAAGGCATGGGGTGCTGGGGCACCCTCGTTTTTCTGGGTCTTTCAAGTTCAAGGCCAGCCTGGTCTACATAGTGAATTTCAGACTACACAAGGGTAAAAAAGGTGTTGGATAACTCAAACCTTTGAGGGGACAACCAAACCATACAGGCTTTAAGGGCCCCATAAACTGACCCAACAAGGCTTCTGTCCCGAGTCTTGCTGACCACAGACCATCCCTTTCATCACCAGGTTTTTCGATGTTCCCAGCTTTCTCTGGAACAGCTGATTACAGTGCTTCTGGGGAAGAATGCTTTGCTGGACCTCCTGAAGGAGAACGGATGCAAACCCTGTATCTATAGAAAGACAATTTAGGATGGATTCCAGAAGACAGGCAGGAGCCATCAGCGTCCTCTCCGGCTGCCACCGAGTGTGTGAACACACCACTGATCTCTTAAAGGCAGGCAGGCCATGCCCTGGGTACCTGTCCCGTAGGAAACAGGCAAGAAAACGCCTGGCCAGCTGGAAAATGACAACCAAGAGAATCGTAGTTACTGGACACCAGTAAAGCACCTTTGCTTTCTATAACGGGACCACAGACTTTTCGGACAGGGGTTGCCACAACAGGGTAGAAAGTCTAAGACCTCCCTCTCTGACAGTGCTGTGCTGGCCCAGCCCAGCAGGTAGGAGCTCAAGCCTTTGGAGGAAGAACAGCTCAGCATTACATTACCCCAGGCCAAATCTAACGTTGACAAAGGCCACCACTCCTGTCACTCAAACCACGGTTGTGATGTACACGCTGTCAGTCCGACCTCCCGCCTCCTTCCCTATCAGCCAGCTAGAAACTCGCTCCCCCCCCGCCCCCCTCCCCGCAGACCACCCCCCAGATCACCAGGCCGCCCCACTTCCGCATCCTGCCAGACAGACTCACCATTTCCGGTCTGTTGGCTCCAGCCAGTTACCCAGCACACTGTCCCGTTTTTCACTCGGAAGGGCTTTCTGGGAAGGCACACGGGCTGGATGAGCGAGGAGTAATTCACGGGGAAGTACAGCAGAGCGAGGGCGATGTCACCCCTCATGGTTTGAATGTTAAAGTCGGAAGGGTAAATGATGTCTTGGACTGGGACCAGGATCATATTTTCAGATTCAGAATGCAGCACGTTGTCACCCAGCATCACCATGTACTCATCCTGCCTGCAAGGAAGGGAACGGAGATCCTGACGGGTTTACGCGTGACACATGCTTCTAAGCCTAGCATCACATCCTCCCTCCAAAACCACTCCAGGACCCCTCACCACCCTTGCCTGCAAATGTGGTTCCTTGACCAATGTAACCTGGAAACCTGATAAATAGATGATGTTCATGTGTTACCTGGGACTGGGTAAAAATCCTTGGATCGTCGCTCCTTTTACAGATAAGAAGGGGATAAGAAGGGAAAAAATCTTTTTCTCTTCTTTTTTCTTCTTCTTCTTCGTCTTTTTTTTTTTTTTTTAAATGAAAAATGTTAAGAGATGGGGGAGAGGACACCCAAAACCAGGTCCCCAAATACTCACTCATATATGCAGTGGGCCGCAGTCAGCACCCATCGGCGGCTGATGAGGGAACCCCCACACACGTGCTCATTATGACTCTGCAGGCTCACCTGCCAGGGCCACTTCCTCCCTGCAGATAAACTTCCATGATCTAGCTCCGTAATTCTTTGGCCGCAAGTGTCTAAAGAGAAATCAAAAGCGAAGCCACTGCTCCACCCCTCCAACCCATTCTGCACACCGTCAAGGTCATTCTCGGGAAGGGACTATCTCTCCGTCCCTCCAAGGACAGGAGCTGGCCTCGGGTCCCCAGCCCCAGTGCGTTGCCCTTTGACCTCCCAGGCACGCCTGGCACCAGTAGTCGTACCTGGCGAAAACGGTCCTCCTAGAGAGCTCCTCCCGGATTCCAAGATAATTTTGGTCATGGTCGCTGAAGGAGGCCCTGATCCTGGAGTCCCAGTCCGGTCTGGAGACACCGGAACTACTGAAGGATGCGAAATACTCAGGGGCTTCAAACCACTCTGCTGTGCCGGGGCCTCTGGGTCACTCCGGGGTCTCCCGGGCCGCCGGGGTCTGTGCATCGCTCCGGAATCCTCCCTGGGGTTGTAAGTACCACCTGAAGAAGGGACCAACAGGAACAGCTCAGCCTGAGCCACTGCCCCTACAGCAGAAGCGCTGTCACCAACGCCAACAGCACCACCGTGGCCACACCCTCTCAAGCCAAGTTCCATGAAGCCACACCTCCCCCACTGCTCCCACCAGGACCCCGTGTCCCCAGCTAAGGCCTCACTGAACAGAGTCTGAAGAAGCTGAAGGCAGACCAGGAGGGCTAGGATGCCGCCCCTGTCCCCCCCACAGAAGCCACCCATCCAAGCCTTGGATTCAGGCAAATCCCTCTTCTGGCACTCCCCCGCCCCCACCCCCCAGTAGAGTCTCGCGCAGGTGCCTTCCTGTAGGCAGGACGGAAGGCTGTGTGCCTGTAGGTCCAGAGCTAAGCCCTAAAATGTCGGATGCCTCAGTCCTCCACTCAAAAGCTAGCTGGGTAGCAATGTCTTAGCGACTTTGAAGGCGTACTAGATCTTGTCAATATTAAATACAAAGGGGCCTGGGGAACTTGCTGCTCTTGCACTAGACCCAGATTCTGTTCCCAACACCTACATGGTGGCTTACAACCACTCATAACTCTGGGGGATCCTATCTCTCTTCTGACCTCTGTGACCCCACGCAAGCTCACATGCACATGAATTAAAAAATAATAATTAGAAATTTTAATAAAAAGCATACCCCAGTCCCAGACAACTTAACATTATAATAGTCTGGTAATTTCCCCTTTAATCTCTGGTGGTAAAATAAAGCCCATACCCCAAGCGTCAGAAATACACAGCTTTGGTAATCAATGTAAGGCAGCAATGCTTGTAGCTACAGTCTAGGTCAAGACACAGGATTATGCCAATGGTTTAGGAGGCCCTCCATGTTCCTTCCAAGACACAACAGGAGGCTCTTCTCCGGTGTTCATTCATCTTACTTTCATGTAATTTGTAGCTGTCCAGTGGCCATGGAGAGCTGGGTCTGCCTGAAAGGGGGGCTGGAAATGAAAAGGAACAGGGTGCGAGAGCCTGATGAAGCCAAGACAAAGGTTCTGATCAAGGCTCAAAGTTTAATATTCAGCACTGTGTTTATATAGGGAAAACCCACAGACCAGTCCTTGGTTTCAGCTGGATTGTGGTGCAAAGCAAGGTCAACTGGGCAGTCTATTCCTGTAGGAAACTGCAGGTGCAGATGACTCTACCTAGGTCTGTGCAGCCTGCTCAAGGCTGGGGGAAGGGCACAATTCTCCCTTTTTTGTTTTTTAAAGATGAGCTGGACGGTGGCACAAGATTTAATTCCATCTAGGAACCGTGCTTGTCTTAGGTCGGTGTCTGTAGTGTTCCTTCTTATCCCTCAGGGAGAACAAACATAGCTTTTGATGTATGTCTCTCTTAGGTCGATAGGAGCTCAAGGACACTCTTACCTGTCCCTGACTACCAGCCTTCTGTAGCACACTTTCCCATTAAGACCAAAGCCATGAAGGACATATGAATATGCCCTCAACGCATTTATTCATATCAATGAATAACTGCCACAGTGAATAGCCGAGCTTGCTGAAAGCAATCCTGCGTGAGGGCAACCAAGCTGTTTAAGATACAAGATCCAAAATTTAAAAGCAGCAAGATTGAAATTAATGGTTCAAGCAGTGTAAAAATTAAAGTTGTACACCAAGAGGAAGTGGAGAATCAGGATGCAAACCATCCCTGCTTCTGTCCTTTTTCTTTCCCTTTTGGCTAGTCCTTCTTGAACTTTCGCCATAGAATGCTTTACTATTCCTGAATGATCGATGTAAAAAGTAACATTCCTCATGGAGGGCTATACAGTCCTCCCTGCGGAAGGAATAAAAGATTGGGAGCTTACAAATATGCACTAACACTTGTTCGAAATCCAAATTCTGTCCAATTTTATCCACTGCAAATGTAACTTCCTAAGGAACTGCAACTGACTTCCAGATATGTCTCTGAAAATGTCCAGAGCCAGCCTTCCAAATGAAGACTGTTATTTCCCCCTTTTCAATTTTGGATTGATTTCTAGACCAGTTCATGATGGAGTCAGAATTTGTTATTTGGGGTCTGCATACACATATTTGTTCTTTATCATGTCTGTGATGTACAGTAGCCTTCAAAATCCTGTATCTCACTGCATGGAAGATGGACAGAAAGGAGCTGCCAAGAAGATGTTGATTTGAGTTATATTATATTAGAAGACTAATCTTAATCTTTGAGTTGTACATTTTCTTAAGCAAGAAAATGTGGTAATACAGGAACTTCAGGAAACTGAGATGTTAGTGTTATCCTATATCATCATCATCATCAACATCATTGTCATCATCATCATCATTGTCACTATTGTCATTGTCATCGTCATTGTCAGATGGTCACATAGCCCAGGTTGCCCTTGAATTTGCAATGCTCCTGTGCCAGTTTCATTCGCATTGCAATTGCAGGTGCATAACATCATCCCTGGCTTTCTTTCTTTCTTTCTTTCTTTCTTTCTTTCTTTCTTTCTTTCTTTCAGAATTAATTGTCAGTTAGTGAACAAAATATTAAATTTTATCATGATATTTCCATACGTTTATGTCAGTTATACTTTGCTTTTCTTCATCCTCTTGCTCCACTGCCTACCCCAGTATCCCCTCTTGTTGACCCTTCCCCCACCCCTGCCACCCCAAAATGCTCTCTTTCTGTTTCCATGTTATAAATATTCTATTACCCTCTCTTTTCTACCTTAAGATCTCTCTCATGGTCCCTTTCTGTTTCTCTGTCTCTCTCCCTGTCTGTCTCTCTCTGTCTCTCTGTCTCTGTCTCTGTCTCTGTCTCTCTCTCTCTCTCTCACGCACACACACAAAGAGAGAGAGAGACTAAATAAATAAGTGAATAAGTGGGCTTTTGTTTTCTTTTGTTTTGTTTCTTTCTTTTAAACTAGCCTGTTAGTTAGCTGGGCCAAATGGCAAACGTCTGTAATCCTGGCACTGGGGAGGTGGAGTCAGGAGTGAGTTTGAGAACTTATCTCAAAAGCAGAAGCAGACAAAGAAAACTGCCTGACTCTGCTGGCTTATGGTAAGAATTATATCTACATTTTTGTTTTCCTTTGTTTGGGGAAAGGATTTCCTGCATCCTTTAACTTGCTATGTATCCAAGGCTGGCCTTGAATCTTTAATCTCTCTGCCACCATCTCCCAAGTACTGGGATTATAGGCCTGTGTCATCATACTCAGCTTCATTTATAAAGTTGTTTTTATTTTCAAGACAGAATTTCCCTGTTTCCCTCTGTCTGTCCTGCAACTTTCTATGTAGTCCAAGCTGGCCTTGAACTCAGATATCCTCCTGCCTCTTTCCCCTGAGTCCTGGAGTTAGAGGCACAAGCCACCATGCCCAGCTGACTTATACATGTATTTAAAGGGCCATATTGTGATTTATGTGACCATGTGATTGTGGCCATGCATGTGTGCATGCATGCACTGGCCAGAGGTCAACATTGGGTGTCTTCTTCAATCACTCCGACTTATTTTATTTGTTTGTTTGTTTGTTTGTTTGTTTTGAGAGAGGGTCTCTCACTGAGATTGGAGCTCTCTGCTTTGGCTAGGCAGGCTGGCCAGCAAGCTTGAGCGGTCTTCCCATCTCCAACTCTGAAGTTTTGGGCCTACACCGAAGTGCCTGGCGTTTCGCATGGGTTGTGGGGAATAAACGCAGATGTTCACACTTGCATGACATCTCCCCATTTCTTCAGTCCCTAAAAGGCTGTGTTTTAGAAAAATGCAGACAGGACTGTGTGTGGCCTGCAAAGTCTAAATATTAGCCAAAATCTCTCTGTTCTGAAAGGTTGTTGATCCTTTCTACATGACTTATAAATAGGCAGAGAAGGAGTTTAAAATGTCAGTAGTGATCCTGTAACAGGGCCCTAGACCTTAGCACAATGGACACCATGACGGAAGTGCCATTCACTCAGCACTTAGACAAGCACTGTGTAACACTCAGCACATAGACAACACCACCTGCCAAAACTAAAACAAAGGCCTAATCCACTAAAGCCCATATAGTTCTGGGAAAGTCTCAAAATGTACTAACCTTGCTTTTTAGCTTCTGTAGTTCCGCTTCTGCCTAATTATTTAGACCCAGAATTATTTAGACCCAGAACTGTGCTTAAAAGCTTATCCTGAGAAAGGCTCAGTGCTACACTGGGATCCTAAACACCAGTTGCCAGCCAGCTAATAAACCCAGGCCTGAGCAGTGTTCTCTGGTGAATAGCCCATAATGATCTCTCCTAATCTTTGAGTGGCTGCTGATCTTCACAGGCATTTCCAGGGTGCTAGGTTAAATGAACGCAGGACTATGAGAAGGTGACCAAGTCTTAGAGGTCACACAGTGCTGGGAGACATCCAACTAGAGAGGAGATATTGCTCAGTCTCTGAGTTGCTAGTGTCCAGGCAGAGGTACCTCGAATGCAAACTAACCTCCATGATATGGAAGAGCTTAGGTCTCTTCTAGACTTCAACATTCCTGAAGGACAGACAGCACAGTTCAGATGGTCAGCAATGTGGTCGATATTTTTTGGAAATATGGAAAAGCAGCAGATTTTGGACAACTGAGAGACTACTCAATAAAACATTAAGAAATAATAGTGATATGAAAATAGAAGCCCAGCAGTGGTGGCGCACGCCTGTAATCCCAGCACTTGGGAGGCAGAGGCAGGCAGATTTCTGAGTTTGAGGCCAACCTGGTCTACAGAGTGAGTTCCATGACAGCTAGGGCTACATAGAAAATCCCTGACTCTAAAAACCAAAAAATAATAATAATAATAATAATAATTTGACTGCGCTCACCCCATGCGGGCACCACAGTACTAAGGCTGCGCTTGACCTGGAGGGAAGGACTGTGAACCACTTCCAGAGAGCGGACTATCTGGCCTGCCAGGTGGAGTCGGATAGCTCATCTTCATGAGTTATCTTGGAGAAAGAACATCTCTAGAGGAGAGACTTCATCAGGATCGAATGGACACTAGACCCAACTGGTTATTACTAGCTCTTACCAGAGACTCTGGCACACCAGTGAGCTCTGTGATCACTCACAGACAGAGGAGGCATTTCTTGCAGAGGTGTGAGGTTGGGACTTCTCCATCTGGCTCAGTTGCGGTTGGCAGCATTTCCCAAGTGCCACGGTGGGACTCCAGCTGTGAGTACAAAAGTGTTGCCACACAAGCCTCCTGGGAGCAACCCTGTCTGGTGCCACCTTCAACAGTTCCCTCACAGCGACATCCAGGGCCACCCCAAGCTGTGGTGGTGCAGTTTTGGAGAGGACAGATTTTAGATGTGAACTGAATAAACATGTCTCGTGTGTCCTGAAGTTTTGTCTGTCTGGAATATTTGGCTGCTTATAGCATACTCTAAGGAGAAATGGGCCCCCATGCATGTAGAGAAGATATTCTGTCTTTGTTAAATCCCAGAGGAGGTCACCTGTCCTGTTTGGTGGGCTGTCTGAGCCCTTGAGTCCACTGAACATAGCAGAACCCATCAGCATGTAACATGCTTTGTGCTGGGTTCTGACTTTGGAGGCCCAGTGCCTGTTTGTTTCTGTCTCCACAGGTTGACGTTCTGTTGCTCTGGGCCAAGGGTGCCTGTCTAGCCATTGTAGTGTATCTTCTCTAGCTCCTGAATTCAGGAATCATCTGGTGAATGAGCAGGTGGGTGGGTGGGTGGGTGGGTGAAAGGAGCGGGTGGGTGGGTGGGTGAATGAGAGGATGGGTGGGTGAATGGACCCACGGATTCATGTCTCCCTACTCCTTTCTCTCAGCCCATTGTTCTGTCTCTGTTTTCCTTGCCTTGAGAGGAAACAGCCTGTGATACAGTAGACTAGGATGTATATGTGCTGAAGAACACATCTCTGGCACTGAAACTTTTATGATTCCAAAGCGAGTGCGTTCTTTGTTCTGTGATAGGGGAGGGACTTCTAGGTATAGGGAATAAAAACAGCTCAAGCATTTTTGAGGAAAAGATAGCACCCAGCCTGAGGAGACAGAATACCAAACACTAATGCTGACATTTTCACTCTTCCTGGCAAACATCTGTGAATTACTTTAATAAAGTCAGGCACTGGTACGGACTACACATAAGATGTGGTCATAGGTAGGAAGGGTATATTTTGGGGAAGACTCATGGTCACAGGGTATGGTGGCTGGAAACAACTTCTGTCTCTAAGAGAGATGATAGAGAGAGAAGAGAAGGTGAGTGGTAGACGGCTCTCCTGAACTTACTAGACTTCAGAGATGCAGTTTGGGGTCAAGAGGGGCAACGGACTCAGCAATTTCCTGTGGCCCATCAACATGAAACCAGGTTGCCTGGAGAAATGGCTTGAAATGTTCGTGTGTGGAGTAAGAAATGCCTAACAGGAACCAGCCTCATATTTCTCATCTTCCCAAGGACTCCTGGCATCACAAGTAAGACTCGGGTACTGATTAGAGGATGTAGTCTGTCCAGCAAAAGATGGGACCAGTGGAATTTCACCAGGCCTGAGGGATCTAATGTGTTGTAACGCAACACTTCAAACTTAGTGGCCCTATAGACCAGTGTTCCTCTGTCTTCATTCTTTCTCTGTAGATGAACTGTGGAAACATCTAGGTCACGTGGTGCCCACGCTCCTAGTAGAGATAGAATACCATGATGCTCCTCCTGATTCTTTTAGCTCTCTGAATAAACAAGTGTCTTCCATTGCTACAGCTACATTTTTTTTCTTCTTACATCTTTTTTTGTAGATTTTTTCTGATGACTTTATGGTTTTAAAGGGCCGCAACCACACTTTGGAAATGTTGCTTAGCATGGGGAGATTTCTTTTGATTGATGACTTGAATTAATAAATCTCTGAGAGGCCGTTGAACCAAATCTTAGGTATGTCTCTGAGGAGCAAGTCCTGAGAAGATTAGATTACAAGGGCCGGGAATTTATAATATGCTGGTGGTGTCAGGAGGTGGAGGAAGGTGTGGCCTAGCTGGAAGTGATGTCTTTCCCACGGCCTTCCTATGTTCCCAGGGCTTGCTGCAACTGCCCCAATGTGAGCTGCTACACCACGCCTTTCCCACCATCTTAGGTCACCTCCTCCCCGCCCCCAAAACAGCAAACCAATGTAAATAACTCTTCACCTTGGATTCTCTCTCCTGGGTATTTATTTGTTCACAGCAGTGATGACTCTGATAACCATGGTTCTTAAGTGCGAGAAGTGTTGGGTCTTAGTAGGGAAAAAAGAATTTACTGGAACAGTGTATTTAGAGTGCTGTTGGCTGTGAATCCATTTAACAGTGTACACAACCACATAGCACAGAGAGGCACAAACACAGGATGTCGAGTATGACCATTGGTTGATGAGAGTATTTTTGGCTGAAGCTTACTGGGGCCTAAGCCTGCCTTTCTCGCAGGAGCTGTGAACTGGTCAGTGGTCAGGGTGAGGGAATGAAGCGTGGCTCCCGTGGACAACACTGGGACTGGTGGGATCTTTGTGGCCTAATCTAGGGCTTTTTACTCTGTAGGGCAGAACTTTGGCTGCTTGCATTTAGATGGTCCAGCATTTATGGTTGCTAGAGTGTTCTGCGGGTGGAGCCTGCTGGTTGGCGGACCTCGGGGGAGGGGCCCAGTGCTGCCTGGATAGCCCAGACTGACCTCAGACTTGTGCCAACGTTCCTCCCCCAGCTTTCTGAGCTCTGGGATTGCAGGTGTTTTTGGGTGGTTTGAGTGCATGCATGGCTGTGCACCACTTGCATGCAGTACCTGAAGAGGCAGGAAGGAGGCATCAGATCCCGGGAACTGGAACTGCGGATGGTTGTGAGTCACGGAAGCTGCAAATCAAACTCAGGTCTTCTGCAAGAGCAATGAGTGCTCATAACTGCTAAGCCACCGCTCTAGCCCCTCTCCTCTGATTTCCTATGCACACCATGATATCGTCTACAGATACTTTTTTAAATGTAAGACTTTAGAACATTTTTAATATGTGTGATTTGCTTGCATGTAAATTCACCATGTGTCCACAAGTGCTCACAAAGGCCAGAAGAAAACATTAGATCGCCTGGGTCTGGAGTTAGAGATAGTTGTGAGCCACCATGTAAGTGCTGAGCTGAGTCCCCTGCATGAGTTACAATTGCTCCTAACCACTGAGCCATCTCTCCAGCCCCTGCATACGAGGTTGTAATCTTTTCCCCCAGCATAGGTACACTTTGCCTCCTCCTGGTCTCTTACACTAATACACAGGCGCTTCAGTTCATGAAGACTAGGGACTCTATGTCTCTCTATACATAGACAGATATTACATAGACATATACAAATACATATACAAATACATATTCATCTCAATAGCTCAAAGTTTTGTCTTTCTTAAAATGCGTTTTAAAAAAATGAGGGGAATTCTAGTTTTATAGAATTTTTTGAAAAATATTCTTTGCTCTTTAATTACTGTGAGAAAGTTAGTATAGAATTTTGTTTCCTTAAACGTTTGTTAAAATTAACCAATGCAGTCCTTTCTAGGTGGCAAGGGTGTGTGTGTTTCATGTTAACTGTTTTTCTTCTTTTTAAGGTTATCTAAATGCATTGACATAATCCTTTTTCATAATCCTTTTTTTTTGTTTGTTTGTTTGTTTGTTTTTCGAGACAGGGTTTCTCTGTGTAGCCTTGGCTGTCCTGGAACTCACTCTGTAGACCAGGCTGGCCTCGAACTCAGAAATCCACCTGCCTCTGCCTCCCAAGTGCTGGGATTACAGGCATGCGCCACCACGCCCGGCTGACATAATCCTTTTAAAGGTTTACTTTTATTTATGTCTATGTATGAGTGTCCGCAGAAGCCAGAAGAGGGCGTCAGATCTCCTGGAACCAGAGTTAAAGGCAGCTGTGAGCTGCTTGGCGGGGGTGCTGGGGACCAAATGAGGGCCTTTGGGAGGGCAGCAAGCGCTCTTAACCGCTGAGCCGTCTCTCCATCCCTTATGCTATAATCTTGAGAAGGCCCCTTTAATAAGGTGATACTTAGCTGCAATTCTTTTTAAAAATCTTTTATTCTTTGAAAACTTCACACATGTATTTTGTGTATCTTGATCCTATTCACCAATTCCTCCTTCCCCAAAATGTGCCTTTCCCACTTTCATGCCACGCCCTCCCTCCCTCCCTTCCTTCCTTTCTCTCTCCTCCCTCCCTCCTTACCTTTCTTCCTTTTTGCTAGTTACCCACTGCATTCAGTGAGTGTAGCTACCACCACAGTGAGCTCATGAGCGCAATGGCCTTTTGGAGTTAAATTTATTTACTTATTCATTCATTCACTCATTCATTCATTCATTCATTCATTCATTTGGGGTGTGTAAAGATGAAATGTGCCCTTTCCTATTCCCTCTTTTGCCTTCTTCCCGTTTGCAGTACAAGTTCATCAGACAACAAACTCTCGGTGGGCTCCGCCCTCGCTGTGCATCCACGAAGCTGACCTTCCTCTTGGGCATCTTGGCCGCTTATGCAGATGCAGATGCTGCAACCACAGCTTGAGACGCTTCATGAAGCTGCCTGTCCTGGCTTGTGCCTTTAATCCCAGCACCCAGGCGGCAGAGGCAGATATCTATGAGTTCGAGGCCAGCCTGGTCCACAGAGCAAGTTCCAGAACAGCCAGGGCTACAAAGAAACCCTGTCTCAATGGAACAAACAAACAGAAAGCAAATCCAACCTTAGTCTCTCCTTTATCCAGTTGTATTGCTTTTGTTGCTATTATCTGATTAATGGCTTCTATACCATATCCCCAACCCATGTCCACACATGGGCCGCCAGTATAGTCAACATCATCCTCAGGAAGGGCCTGATTTTTTAACTCTCTAGGATAGGGTCTGATTCTACCTTCCCAGTCCAGCTGTGCTGTGCTTGGATGTCCCAGGCAGGTCTGGGGATCCCTGCTACCAGAAGCAGTACACTGGAACTGCCAGTGGATTCCAAGACTGTTCTCACTGTGGCCACCATCTCAGGAAGCCCTTGGTCTTGGAGGTCCTGTGGGGGCTGGAAACACAGGAGCTAGGGGAGGGATCTGGAATCTCTGAGATTCTCAGGTTATTCCTTAGTGCCAGGGCCTATGGGCTTTTAGCATCTCTCCAGAATCCGCCGTGGGCCTGTACGTCCATGAGAGGTAAGCAGAGTCCAATAAGAACGGCGTGCTCGACGCTTCTTTCTCCTCACATGACTGCCACAACAGCAGCAGCACTGCCACCATCAACACCATCACTATGGCCACCCCAATCCCAGCCAAGCACTGGGCGGCCACACCCTCTTCACACGCCAGCAGGGATCTGGTTCCCAGGAGGCACCTCGGAGGGTCATGGCAGGGATACTTCAGCTTGTAAAATGTCCTGGCCTGGCGCTGTGGCACCTCGGCTGCCTGTGCTCCGCCCGGAGTAGAGGAACATGAACCAATCCAAGACAAGAAGTTATTAGAAAGACTCTAGTGGAGGGGCGGGGTGATACGGTGGAACCTCTCCTGAGAAAAATCTATAGCTGTGAGCAGGGAATGACTAAAAGGAACTTGAGATTTCCCATCATTCCAGAGAGCAAGGTCACTCACTATTAAAGACCACAGGGCTCAGGGCTGGAGAGATGGCTCAGAGGTTAAGGACCCGGCTTCAATTCTCAGCACCCACATGTGGCTCATAACCATCCTTCAAAAGCCAGTCCTGGGAGATCTGATGAACCCTTTTGACCTCTATGGGTCCATGCAGCCAAAATACACATATTAAAAAAAAAAAAAAAAAAAAAAAAAGACCAGCCTGGTTTGCAGAGTGAGTTCCAGGACAGCCAGGGCTACACAGAGAAACCCTGTCTCGAAAAAACAAAACAAAACAAAACAAAACAAAACAAAACAAAAAAAAAAAAACAAAAAAAAAAAAAAAAAAAAAAGAATAGACCACTGGGTTCAAAACCAAATGAGCCATGTACTGATAGGAATGGGCACTCTGGAGCGCGCAGTGGACCTGTTAGATGACTCTGGCAGAGAAATCATAAGCCGTGTACTGATAGGAATGGGCACTCTGGAGCGCGCAGCAGTGGACCTGTTAGATGACTCTGGCAGAGAAATCATACCCGCCTGCAGCTGGCCTCTCAGAAAAAGTACATCTAGCTGCCAGGGACTCACCCTTTAAGACAACCTCTTAGAGGACTGGAGGGGAGGGGAGGGGAGAGGGAGACACACAGCGAACGAGCACCCAGTCCTTGACTTCTGGTCAGGCCTGGACGGGCCTCTGGTGAAACCAGCAGGGACCTCCTTAGCCACATTGTGGCTCAGCTCTTCTGAACTTCCAATCCTGCCTCGGTGGCTCTTAGGTGTCATCTCCCAGCGATACCGCCCTTCTCCCCAACCTGCTGCATTCATTGCCCTCAAAACTGCTTCCAGGAACCACGCTTAGCAAAATGGAATAATACGACTGTCGGGACGAGTTTGAGGGATCCACTGGTGGTAACAAAACATCCCAAATTTAACGGCCTCACGCAGTGCATAGCTCTCCCATGCTCAAATTTCATTGTGAACGGAGCATTGACGCATCTGGTACGCATGCGCCTCCACACGAGGGGGGGTGGGGCGGGGCGGGGGAGGGGGAGGCGAAGCATCTGGTACGCATGCGCCTCGAAAAAGCTGACTAGCGCAATGGTTTCTCAGCTTCTTTCAGCTCTCATTTAAACAAGTGTTTACCACCGCATTTTTCTTACATATTTGTGGGTTTTGCTGGAATTTTTTCCACCAATTTCAAAGAACCGCAACAATAATCTGAACTGCTGCTTGGCATTCCTAAGTGAAGAAATCTATGACGTACATCATGGAGAAGAGTTTTCTTGGAGCAGGTTTCCTCAAGGGCGGGTTAGAAGTGCCATGGGCTGGGAGTGGAGTCAGCTAGCAGAGTGGATCTAAGGAGCTGTGTTTACAGAGTAACACGCTTAGAAATGGAGATCTGCTGGCTGAGAATACTGTAAGCATTCTCGCGGGGCATAAGCCTGGGTTTCCAATGAGAGCAATGGTTCAGTATTTGCTAACTCAACACTTATGATGTATTTATTTATTTATTTATTTATTTATTTATTTAGGTTTTTCGAGACAGGGTTTCTCTGTGTAGCCCTGGCTGTCCTGGAACTCACTCTGTAGACCAGGCTGGCCTCGAACTCAGAGATTCGCCTGCCTCTGCCTCCTAAGGGCTGGGATTACAGGCGTGCGCCACCACGCCCGGCTCTTATGATGTCTTTATAAAGCATACCATGATGCTGTACTGGATGGTGTTGAGGAGTTGTTTGTTTTTTGAGAAGACACCTGCCAGCAGGACCAGGCTCTCAGGACAGTCTAAATGAGTGAAGTTAGAAGCAGGTCACATGGCCAACAAGAGTGGGGAAATGAATTCTACTCTATTATTTGAGGTGAGGCCTTGGTTTTTAGCACTGGGAAGCCTTGAACTCACTATGTAGCCCAGGCAGACCTCAAGCAGGCTGTTTTACTGCCTCTCACTTCCGATTGTTGGCATTACAGTATGAGCTACCACTCCTGGATAAATGAATTTCATTTCTTGGTGGGTAAAGGTCCAAAATATTGTGGCTGAGTTTTCTAATTCCACCACAGCAGGGATGATAGCTGCAGTTCTTTAAAACTTGTAAAATGTGTTAATATCCAAACTCTTGATAAAACATGCCCAGCCGTCAAATGAAAGAAAAATGCTATAATTATGAGATCACTAGTTTCAACTCCCCAAGGGATTAATGTTTCTAGGCAAAATCCTCAAACCATTCCTAAAGTCACAAAAGAACCGTGTGGTGGGGCTGGAGAGAAGGCTCAGCAGTTAAGAGCTGGCTGCTCATGCTGGGCGTGGTGGCGCACACCTGTAATCCCAGCACTTGGGAGGCAGAGGCAGGCGGATTTCTGAGTTCGAGGCCAGCCTGGTCTACAGAGTGAGTTCCAGGACAGCCGGGACTAAACAGAGAAACCCTGTCTCGAAAAACCAAAAAAAAAAAAGAAAAAGAAAAGGAAACCACAGAGACATTGTATGTCTCCAAAGAGAATATAGTACCTGGTTAGTTAACAAAGGGCCAGGACCTGGGACTCGCTGTGAACTGCAGGAAATAGAGAAGCCAGAAGTCTAAGACTGGATAAGATTCAAAGAGTCTAGACTGCAGGAGACTCCACACGACAAACAATCCCGAAGTCTGAGGCACAGAAGGAGGAAGCACAGTCTTGAGCATCTCTTAAAGATAGAGTAAGTGCAGAAAAGTCTTTCCAGACTCAAGCACACTATTGGAGAAGCGGGGAGTGGCTAATTACGTGTCCTTCCCCAGCCTTGAGCAGGCTGAACAGACCTAGATGGAGTCAGCCGCGCCTCATCTGCACCTGCAGTTTCCGACAGGAAGAGACTGCCCACTGAGCTTGCTTTGCACCACAATCCAGCTGAAACCAAGGACGGGCCTGTGGGCTCTCCCTATATAAACACAGTGCTGAATATTAAACTTTGAGCCTTGATCAGAACCTTTGTCTTTCTTCACCCTTCTCTCCCACA
Organism: Apodemus agrarius; assembly: GCA_964023405.1. Taxonomy (NCBI): domain Eukaryota; kingdom Metazoa; phylum Chordata; class Mammalia; order Rodentia; family Muridae; genus Apodemus; species Apodemus agrarius. Next base: position 113,574,491 of record OZ030012.1, on the reverse strand, counting down.
CTGTACCTTTTCATTTCCAGCCCCCCTTTCAGGTAGACCCAGTTGTCCATGGCCACTGGACGGCTACAGGTGGCACCCAAACAAGGGGACTGAAAATGGGGGTAAGGGGAACTGCTGTCTTGGGTGGAGCTCCACAGAAAACGGAAGAAAAGTAACAATAGACTCCTGCCCAGTGAGCAACAACACCACTAATGCTAGCGCTAGGTTTAAAGTTTATTTTTTGGAGGCTGTTGTCGCAGTAGGCACATTAAGAGAATACAGCTAGGTTGAACAGGTGTTGACCTGACACCGAATTCACCTACGGATAACAGTGCTATTGGGACAGAACAATTCTATATAGGCATTTGTCCACAGCCAAGAGCTGCGTCAGGCGAGAGGAGCAGGGTTTAGAAAACAGATGTTAGAAAATTTCTTAGCTCAAGTAGATTTATGCTGTTCATGATTCCCAGAAGTAGGGATGGTAAATATGCAAATGACATGAGAGAGAGAGAAAGAGAGAGAGAGAGAGAGAGAGAGAGAGAGAGAATGAGTAGGTCTCAGAAAAAAACAGAAGAAAATAGGTTTAAGCTCTTTCAGAGCTCTCCTAGGGACAGGAGGAAATCGGGAGCCGTCCTGCTTCCTCTCTGGCTCCTGCTGGAGATATCCTTAGTTCTCTCTCTGTCTATTGTCTGTCCTTGATGCGTCAATAAATTGTTATATGTTTTTATTTCATTGTTTGAATGGTTGTTGTTCTTTGTTTCATGTTGAAAAGAAAAAAATGGTTGAAACCTTATCTGCCGGCTCTCCACCCCTTGTTTAAATTGTTTAAAAGGCAGTCTCAATTTGCACGGCCAAAACTGATAAGTTACCCTGCCACTGTGGGGGTCTAGCGGAGCTGGAGAAGCCCTGCCTGGAGCTGACTGTCTGTAAAAGCTGCTTTTAAAGGGGTCAACAGCTTTTTGGCATCTTTGATAAGGGAGCTGATGGTTGTTTCTCCTAGAAAAATCTCTGAAGTTGTGTCTATTGGGTTCAGCAAGGGACGAGATGCTTTTTCTCTTGAAATTACAGCCAAAAGGATAAGAAAATTTTGTTTGGTCTTAATATATAAGGTAAGTGTAGTCACTTTATTTTTGTTTCTGACTGGTTTTACAAGTATAAATATGTTCTGCAGGACTGGGTTATAGAGTATTGGCTTATAAATTATTGGGTATGATTAGAAATGTGTAACATTGGTAACAGAAAGTTAGCTTAAAACTGGTAACTCAGGGTTAGTGTCATTTTAAACAACAACACATGGAATGAAAACAGGTCTCTAAAGATACTTCTAAATTGGGATATTATTTTATGAAAATCTTTTTTTTTTTTTTTCTGAGACAGGGTTTCTCTGTGTAGCCCTCGCTGTCCTGGAACTCACTCTGTAGACCAGGCTGGCCTCGAACTCAGAAATCCGCCTGCTTCTGCCTCCCAAGTGCTGGGATTAAAGGTGTGTGCCTGGCATTTTATGAAAATCTTATCCCAGAAATCAGACTAGGATTTAGGGCAATGACTCTGAGGTATTGAGTGCCAAGCTGTCGTGCATTCGTGTGCAGGAACTGGCAGGCAAAAACGTTGTAGCATGGGGTTGTCTTAGTCAGGGTTTTTATTCTTGCACAAAACGATGACTGAGAAGGAAGTTGGGAGGAAAGGGTTTTGTTGTTGTTGGTTTGGTTTTTTTTTTGTTTTGTTTTTTTTGTTTTTTTTTTGTTTTGTTTTGTTTTGAGACAGGGTTTCTCCGTGTAGTCCTGGCTGTCCTGGAACTCACTCTGTAGACCAGGCTGGCCTCGAACTCAGAAATCTGCCTGCCTCTGCCTCCCAAGTGCTGGGATTACAGGCATGCGCCACCATGCCCGGCTGGGAGGAAAGGGTTTATTCAGTTTACACTTCCACATTGCTGTTCATCACCAAACGTCAGGACTGGAACTCAAGCAGGTCAGGAAGCAGGAGCTGATGCAGAGGCCATGGAGGGATGTTACTTACTGGCTTGCTTCCCCTGGCTTGCTCAGCTTGCTCTCTTATAGAACCCAGGTCTAACAGCCCAGAGATGGCACCACCCATAAGGGGCCCTCCCCCCTTGAGCACTAATTGAAAAAATGCCCCACAGCTGAATCTCATGGAGGCATTTCCTCACCTGAAGCTCCTTTCTCTGTGAATAACTCCAGCCTGTGTCAAGTTGACACAAAACTAGCTGGCACAGGGGTGATTGATGGGGTGTTTTGGAGAGACTGGATTGTTTGTTGGAGGTTGAGTTTTGCTTCCCAAAAGTTGTGGTTGTACTCTGGTGTTGTGGTTGTGCTCTGGTGTTGCAAGAGAAACTTAAAAATTAAAGTTAAACTACCAGTGTTCCATTGACTGCAGTTTGCAGTTCGATCACAGGCTCAGGATTTTAAACTCACCCGTATTTGTAGTTAAGAAAAAAATGAAGCAAATGGAGATGATGGCAAGAGTAATTGTAAGGGGGCTACAGTACAAGCAACGCTTTCTCAGTGCTGAGGGGACAAGGGATGTTTAAGTATGGGGGCATAGGTCATTTTATGAAAGACTGTCCAAAAAAAATAGAGGCATAGACAGGCAGCAGAATCACTCCCCTGGACTCTGTCCTCCTGTAAGAATGGTAATCGTTGGGCCAGGCCTCCAGAAATAGGCCCAGATTAAGAAATAGTTACAATTGAGTTAATGCAAAGCTCAGATCTGAGCTCACAGAAGGCTTGTTTGGTACTCACCAGAGGCCCATCCAGGCCTGACCAAAAGTCAAGGCTGGGTGCTTTATAGCTAGCTTTGTGTGTCTCTCCCCTCCCCTCCCCTTCTACCTCTCCTTTCCCCTCCTCCCTCCCCTCCCCTCCCCATACCTCTCTCTTCCTGTGATTTTTCACCTTCCTCACCTGGGAAGAGGTTATCGTAAAGGATGAGTCCCTGGCAGCTTGACGTACTTTTTCTGAGAGGCCAGCTGCAGGCGGGTATGATTTCTCTGCCAGAGTCATCTAACAGGTCCACTACTGCGCGCTCCAGAGTGCCCATTCCTATCAGTACACGGCTCATTTGGTTTTGAACCCAGTGGTCTATTCTTTTTTTTTTAATATGTGTATTTTGGCTGCATGGACCCATAGAGGTCAAAAGAGTTCATCAGATCTCCCAGGACTGGCTTTTGAAGGATGGTTATGAGCCACATGTGGGTGCTGAGAATTGAAGCCGGGTCCTTAACTTCTGAGCCATCTCTCCAGCCCTGACCTCTGTGGTCTTTAATAGTGACCTTGCTCTCTGGAATGATGGGAAATCTCACGTTCCTTTTAGTCATTCCCTGCTCACAGCTATAGATTTTTCTCAGGCTTTCTCTCTGGGCAAGCTTGGGGAATGGTGTTTCATGACCACAAAATTTGGCCACTAGAAATGGTCATTGATATCTGAATCTCTTGACCTTCATGACTAGAAACTGCAGGCGATATGTGTAGGTTTTGCTTCGCTTTTTCTAAAAATCTAGTGTGTTTGGTATGACTCAGCTCCTCCTTTGGTATGGTCTGCCCCTCACCTCCTCCTCTCTGCATCATCCCACCCGGCCACCACGCACCTTACTCTCTCCCTTGTCTCTTGCCCACCCCACCCCCGTGCTCCCCCCTCCATTCTCTTTCCATGTAGCCATGGTCAGCTCTAGCCTCTCTATCTCTTCTTTCTCTCTTTACTTTTTTTAAATCACTTTTCATTACCCCTACTTTTTTTATAAGAAAGCTTTAAAAATCATGGACGGTCTCTTCTTGTCTAAACCTGCCATGTTGGAGCACTGGAATAGGCCTCTCAGCATTCTCAGCCAACAGAAAGGACCAAGGACTCCCCTGCCTGGCTGGGCTTCCTCCACAGGTACCTGGGCCTGGATCGGAACAGCCCGACACACCCTATTTGGAATCATAAAAGTTTCAGTGCCAGAGATGTGTTCTTCAGCACATATACATCCTAGTCTACTGTATCACAGGCTGTTTCCTTTCAAGGCAAGGAAAACAGAGACAGAGCAATGGGCTGAGAGAAAGGAGTAGGGAGACATGAATCTGTGAGCATTCATTCACCCACCCATCCTCTCATTCACCAGATGATTCCTGAATTCAGGAGCTAGAGAAGATACACTACAATGGCTAGACAGGCACCCCTGGCCCAGAGCAACAGAACGTCAACCAGTGGAGACAGAAACAAACAGGCACTGGGCCTCCAAAGTCAGAACCCAGCACAAAGCACGTTACATGCTGATGGGTTCTGGTATGTGCAGTGGACTCAAGGGCTCAGACAGCCCTCCAAACAGGGCAGGTGACCTCCTCTGGGATTTAACAAAGACCAAATGAATACCTTCCCTAGACACATGGGGGCCCATTTCTCCTTAGAGTATGCTATAAGCAGCCAAATATTCCAGACAGACAAAACTTCAGAACACACGAGACGAGTTTATTCAGTTCACATCTAAAATCTGTCCTCTCCAAAACTGCACCGCCACAGCTTGGGGTGGCCCTGGATGTCGCTGTGAGGGAACTGTTGAAGGCGGCACCAGACAGGGTTGCTCCCAGGAGGCTTGGGTGGCAACACTTTTGTACTCACAGCTGGAGTCCCACCGTGGCACTTGGGAAATGCTGCCAACCACAACTGAGCCTGATGGAGAAGTCCCAGCCTCACACCTCTGCAAGAAATGCCTCCTCTGTCTGTGAGTGATCACAGAGCTCACTGGTGTGCCAGAGTCTCTGGTAAGAGCTAGTAATAGCCAGTTGGGTCTAGTGTCCATTCGATCCTGATGAAGTCTCTCCTCTAGAGGTGTTCTTTCTCCAAGATAACTCATGAAGATGAGCTATCTATCCGACTCCACCTGGCAGGCCAGATAGTCCGCTCTCTGGAAGTGGTTCACAGTCCTTCCCTCCAGGTCAAGCGCAGCCTTAGTACTGTGGTAGCTGAGGCAGATGACAAGGAGCACCAGGGCAGGACATTTTACAAGCCCTCAACTCCTTGTGGTACTCCTGCTCCACGAAGGCAATCGATCCCAAGTAGAGTTTGAAGAAAGAGCATTGACGGGGAAATCAGGTCAGAGGAGAAGCCTGGTGGAGACTCAGAGACAAGAGGACCATGGGCCGCAGGGGTCACGGGGTCACCAGGATGCCCAGGTGAAGCACCAGACACACGCTCAAGACGAGGAAGATCGATGGGACCCAACCTGAAGCCCGACTCAGTTCTTTGATGATCCAGTCTCTGTAGTAGCTCACTTCTGTGTAGACTCCAGGGTATCCTAATCGACCACAGCCAAGACCCCAGCTCACGATCCCTACCTGCACCCACGTGTTATTAAATTCACACACCATGGGGCCCCCAGAATCTCCCTGGAGAAAGAGAAAGAAATGACAGGAAAGAAACTGACTCGTAGCACAGTCGATTCCACCCCAGGGCTCTGGAGGGACTGGGGCAGGCCAGACTCCCCGGGCAAGCCCTGGTCCTGTGTTCCTATGAGATTTTACAACTGACTTTTTTTTTTTTAAATAAATGAAAAATTCTACCTATCCAAAGAGGTTAGCTGAATATAAACCAATGTCATGTTCCTTTTCTGAAGTAACGACTAAACCAGTGACCCAAGCACAGAAGGGGCTGAAGACATGAAATTTGTATTATTGCCTCCCTGATTCACCGCCCCCACCCCCCAGCCACTGCGGACATCACCAACTGTCTTCTCCTGGACGATCCTGTCAGGTTAGCCCAGGAGCTGTGGTGGCTTGACCTATCATTCCATTCGCTTGAATAACTGTAAATGGGGGATCTGGGACAGAGCCAGGCCCCCGTGTCTGGGACGTAGGAACCTCTGAGGGAAGGACAGTGGGGCAGAGTGGCAAGACACTGACACACTGACCTGGCAAGCATCACCTCCTTTCTCATTATAGCCACAGACTCCCCCTTCCTGGACTACAGCGAACACTTTTCCTTGGATGTCCTTAAGAATCTGATTGCACTTCTCATGACGTATAATGTTTAGCTCCACCTCCCGAAGCACTTTTGATGAACTACCTACATAGAGATAATTTTGGAGAGGATAGATCCACACTGAGGAGGCCGGCATGAGTCCGTTGTGCCTCCTCTGGGTCTCAGTGCTGTGCTCACACACAGGTGTCCTCAACAGCATCAGCTATTATTCCCATCTGACCCTGTGGGAAACCAAGACTCAACCGCACCAAGAGTATAAGGCAACGTGAAGTCCAAACCAAAGATGCAGAAGGAAGAACAACCTGAGAGAGGGAGGGTAAAATCTTGCCAGCCTTTAAGGTGACAGATATGTGATCTGATCTCACTAGTGCTACTGATAATCAGTAAGGCATCCTTACTCGGACAGGTGGTGCCCCAAGGACTAATCTAAACCCTTCACAGTATTAAGAGACCCCAGAGCAGTGCTTCTCAGCCCTCCTAATGCCATGAGCCTTAATGCGGTTCCCCATGCTGTGGTGACCCCCAACCATAAAGCTATTTTCATTGCTACTTCACAACTGTAGTTTCGCTATTTTATGAATCTACAGTTTCCAATCATCTTAAGTGCCCCCTGGGAAAGGGTCATCCGATCCCCAGAGGGGTCAAGACCCACAGGCTGAGAATCTCTGCCTTATAGTCTCACTGGCTTTCCTGGTCTCTGCCTTCATACAAGCAACTCCCTCCCTGTCAAGGTAGGTACTCGTAGCTTCCAGACAGGTCATCTCGCCCTGAGATAAACTCCACCCTGGTGAGTATCCACCCTGTTTGGTACTTAAGTCCTCAAGCCTCTGACAAACCAGTAGAAATTCACCAACAATTGCTCTCTCTTACCACCCTCTCTCTCCCGTCCCTTATCCGCCTGCTAGACACTCCGTCTCCCATCCCTCCCTTTAGCCTGTAGACCAATCCCAGGCTCCTAAATAGTCTGATCCCAGGTCTGATTGCTGGAGTCTGACTTTAGGCTCACCTTTTTCAACTATTTTGCCCCATCCGGTCACCCAGCACAGCGTCCCAGCTTTTACCAAGAAAGACTTTTCAGGGATGCACACGGGCTGGATGTTGACGGTGTAGTTCACAGGGAAGGCCAGCAGGACAAGGGCGATGTCGTGCACAATCGTTCTCATCACAGAGAAATCCTGGTGCACGATGATGTCCTGGACTGGGATCTTGACTGCCATCCTGGACTGCAGGTCAGCCTCTCCCATTGCTACTACATAATCCAGATGGCTGCAAAGAGATCCCGAAGGGTCTACACACTTCCCCCGCAGAGTCAGAGCACTTCCCAGCCCGATCCCGGTTCTCTAAGGTGGCCCTCAGCAACCTCTCCCTCTGTTGTTGAAACCCTATTCTCTCCGGGACCCCTCACCTCCCTTTGCCAGCCAGCCACCAGATGGTTCTTCAAGTGGCATATCTGATCACTGTCACTTGGGAATGTGATATTACACCACGTGTTCAGGTGTTAACGGAAACTCAATTAAAAACAAAACACATACACACACAAAACCAACCAACCAAACAAACAAACAAAAAACCTGGGACTGTCATCTCTCACCCTCCCCCACTGATTTTGAGATAGGTTGTCTTTCTCTGTGTAGCCCAGGCTGGCCTGGGAACTCACTATGTAGACCAAGCTGGCCTCTAACTCTCAGCAACCCTTCCAAGAGCTGAGATTACAGTCACGAGCCATCTCTACAGGCAAGAGGGGCGGGCCATAGTGCCCGGTTAGGGGCCCACGCCCTGGTCCGCAGGCACTCACCCATAGACACAGTGGGCCGCAGTCATCACCCACCATTTGCTGATGAGGGAGCCGCCACAGATGTGCTTCCGGTGGACCTGCAGGCTCACCTGCCAGGGCCACTTCCTCGCAGGCGCTGGCCTTCCACCGACTATCCTTGCAGTTCTGTGGCCACAAGCTGGAGCAGGTTAGTGAGGGGAGGGGCTGGAGTAAACCGTTGCTGCGCCACCAGCAGCCAGCTCCTCAGAACCTGTAGAACCAGGCTCTGACCCCCGCAAATCCCAGGGCAAGTGTGGGTCTGTCTCAAAGCCTCATCAGGGGGTGTGGCGTGCTCTCAGATCTCAAGCGTTGGTTGGGCCCACTCAGCGCCCCCATCCCACATCCAAGGACTTAAGATCCTCCTCTACATCAGAGCCCCAACCCCCTGGGTGCAGGTCAGTTCTCTGCGGCGGGCCATGGCCCAGAAACTTCACCTGAAGTGGGTGGGATCCATGTTGGGAACGGTTGCCTTGACAGACTCATGGTTGAAAGAGAGTGACCTGGAGTAAATGCCATCGAATCAAGGGGCAGCGAGGTCTCAGGCATCCCTGTGAGTGGCCCCTCTTGTGGGTTTGTACCCGGGTCACCTAGGCCATCCTCTGAAGGGAGAGGAGAAAGAGCCGGCAGCGGCGTCCCTGGAACCGAAGGAGCCTTGGCCAATCGCGGCTGAAGCAGCAAGAGCCAGCCCAAGAGGCAGAGGCAGTCACAGCCCGGGAAGGCCATGCTACCGCCAAGGACTCAGTCTGTCGCAGCGCCCCCTCGCGGCCGTTGCCTGGGCTGCACACAGTTCTGGGGTTCTGGGGGAAACGGGCGGTTTCCTTTAGAGCACCACCAGCTTCCCAGCTTGCCTCTACCTCCACCCCGAGCCACGATCCACGACTGACTCCCAGACAGCCGGAGCAATCAAAAGTAAACTTCTTAGCAGATTGTACCTGAGGCTCCTAATCACTGCGACAGGGGGCACACTGCTACCTTTTTGAACCATCGACACCCACAAGGTCTTCAAGACCCATTAGCCACGTCAGTACAATGCAAACTAAAACCACAATGAGACATCGGTAACAACAACAACAACAACGCAGCCACTCCAAAGAGCACACTGGCAGTTTATATGCAGTTACCATGCACTCCAGTAATTATATTCCTGGATGTTTAGTCCAAAGAAATAAGGATTTATGTTCTATTAACCTGTATAAATGCTTATAATATTAACATCTTTATTCACCAGCAGCTTAAAATAACACAGTAGTAGTAAAACTCTTTGCCTCCCGAAAACATACACGTTCTAATCCCCGGAACCCGTAAGTAGGTTAATGAAAACGGCCAATGGAAGCACAATAGATTGACCTAAGGCTCTCGATATAACAATATTATCTGGACTGTCCAGGGGAGCCCACTGTAATCACAAGCTTTTTTATTTATCAACAAGACAATTGAAGTCAAGGGAAGAATTGAGATGTCAGAAAGGAGTGGAAGGGGGAGAGGAAGGAGTTGCTGCTGCTGCTGTTGTTGTTGTTGTTGTTGTTGTTGTTGTTGTTGTTACTGTTGTTAGTGTTTCCCTGGGGAGGGATGGAGGTAGCCTCTAGAAACTGGAATCAGAAAGGAAATAAATTCTCCCCTTCTCCAAATGATATGATATAGACCTTTAATCCTAGCAGCACGCGGGAGGCAGAAGCAGACAGATCTCTGCGAGTTGGAAACCAGCCTGGTCTACAGACTGAGTTCTAGGATAGTCAGGGCTACACAGAGAAACCTGTTCTGGGAAAAAAAAAAAAAACAAGGAATTTTCCCCCCTCAGTCTCCAGAAGGAAACAAGCTGGCTAACTTTGGTTTTAGGACTTGAGACCTCAGAATTACAAAATACAGGTGGGTTGTTTCAAGCCACTAAATCGGTGGTAAATTATTACAGCTATAAAAAGAAATTAATACAAAGACAGATATCCGTCTGTGCTTGAATGGTTAAACAGCCTTACACTCATACTGTTAAACTTGAGAATTTCGAGGAGAAAAGACCCAAGTCCACAATTGTTCAGTTAAAGCGAGCTGTGTTTGGGATTGGCCAGCCAGCTGTCTCACTCTATGCTGAGATCTGAGGGAGATCTATACGCAGATAAAGTGCTCACAGAGGGAAGACACACATTGTTAGGAAGATACAATGGAAGGGAGGGAGCAGGGTAAGGATGTTTAACATGTGTATGGGGTTGCATGTTTAGTATAGGTTGAAAAGCATGTTTGCAGTTTATATCAGGTCTAAGAAATAGGAGTGCATATGTGTGTGTGTGTGTGTGTGTGTGTGTGTGTGTGTGTGTGTAGGACCATAAAAGGCAGTCGTCAGGTACCTGGCTGAGCTAACAAGCATTTTGCCTGGTTCCTGGTTGAGTTGTTGAAAACCCCAGTGACCCTGAGGGACAGCAAAATATTTTGCCTGGTTCCTGGACACCAGGCTCCTGACACGAGGTCGCAGCCCTCCATAGATTTGTGGCCATCAGTCACATAAGGGCAACGCCCCAAGCCACTCCACAGGTAGAGGATGTGACCACAGGTCACAGGTAGCCTCAAGACAGATCTCCATTTTAATGAGGTACCCAAAGGCCTGAAGGGCTTAGCCAGTTAAGCTTTCCTTCCCAGACACTCCTCCCTGCAAAAGGTATTTAACCTCAGGCCCATCCCTGAGAAGTGGGGTATGGTTTTTACTCATCCACTTTCGGCCATGACAATAAATGTCTTAAAATCATGAACTGCCTCTTTTCATCGGGATTCACTGTGCGGAGCAAAGGAGAAGGCCTTTGTCTACACAAAGGAGGAGAGGAGAAGGCCTCTCTGTGACCCTAGCCACAGTGATCAAACCCAAGCCAAGCCAGCAGCCCGCCAACAAGCCCAGGACTCTATCCCTGTGGGATCCAGCCCAGCCAGAGGGCCCCCCTTTTCCCTTTGTCCCCACTCTGTTCTCTTTTCTTCCATTGCTCCCAGCGGTGCCTGGGTGCCCAAGAGCCTGAGAACCAGATGGCCCCAGCCTCCCTGCAGGTCTGGGGACCCCCTAGCCAGCTCAGGCTGTCCCCAGGGCCTCAGATTGCGATCCCCAATTCCGGAGGGGTGTCCCGTGGCTTCCCATAGCTGGAAGCACTGGTGTGGGGTAAGTGCAGTCAAAATTCTTAACTACAAATAGAAATCAATAAGTTTTCTTTAACTACAAACAGAAAACTTAACTTGCAGAAGACACTGTTCCTGTTTTGATCTCTGGATCAACCACAGAGTATTGCTGACCAACTAGAATAAACTAGTGAGAAGGAAGAGGAAAAGGAGAGAGAGATGAGAGGGTAATGGAGGTTTAATATAATCACAGCACACTGTATCAGTGCACAGAGTTATCTAAAACAATTTTAAATATGCATTTTAAAGTTTTTCTTCTCTTTTTGTTTTGTTTTTGTTTTTTGTTTTGTTTTTGTTTTTCGAGACAGGGTTTTTCTGTGTAGCCCTGGCTGTCCTGGAACTCACTCTGTAGAACAGGCTGGCCTCGAACTCAGAAATCTGCCTGCCTCTGCCTCCCAAGTGCTGGGATTAAAGGCATGTGCCACCGCCACCTGGCTTCTATTTTTGTATTGCTATTATTTCTTAATGTTTTATTTACTAGTCTCTCACTTGTCCAAATTTTTCTGTTTTTCCATATTTCCAAAAATATGGAATAACTGCTGACCACTGTGACCATCACATTGCTGACCATCTGAACTGTGCTGTCTGTCCTTCAGGAATGCTGAAGTCTGGAAGAGACCTAAGCTCTTCCATATCGTGGAGGTTAGTTTGCATTAGAGGTACCTCTGCCTGGACACTAGCAACCCAGAGACTGAGCAATGTCTCCTCTCTAGTTGGGTGTCTCCCAGCACTGTGTAACCTCTAAGACTTGGTCACCTTCTCATAGTCCTGCGTTCATTTAACCTATCACCCTGGAAAGGCCTGTGAAGATCAGCAGCCACTCAAAGATTAGGAGAGATCATTATGGGCTAGTCACCAGAGAACACTGCTCAGGCCTGGGTTTATTAGCTGGCTGGCAACTGGTGTTTACGATCCCAGTGTAGCACTGAGCCTTTCTCAGGATAAGCTTTTTAAGCACAGACACCCGGTTCTGGGTCTATATACTTCAGTTAACCTAAATAATTAGGCAGAAGCGGAACTACAGAAGCTAAAAAGCAAGGTTAGTACATTTTGAGACTTTCCCAGAACTATATGGGCTTTAGTGGATTAGGCCTTTGTTTTAGTTTTGGCAGGTAGTGTTGTCTGTGTTGAGTGTTACAGCCTGAATGGCACTTCTGTCATGGAGTCAGTGATGACTAAGATATTATTGAAGTTTTGTATAGATAACCCAGTCAGTTTTTTACCATCTGTCCTTTCACCTATTACAGTAAATTGTTCTGGATTTTGTGACCTTTGGTTAATTGTTTTACGACCTCTTTGAAATGAGCTCTCAGTTGTAGATCCCTTGTTATCTCAGAAGCAATTAACTCTTGACACTTGAAGACTGACAGAGTTATTGCAATTTTGACTTAAGGACTTAATGACAGTCTTATGATAAAAGATCTTAATAATCACTAATATAATTTTAAGAATTTGTATAGAGTTATCATTAAGAATTAAGAAATCATCTATTTGTTTATATAGCATCACTACAAGACAGTACATCTTCGTTGTTCTACAAAAATCTTCTCAAAAGTGTGGGATAATATCTAGTGATTGTTATATACATTTAATAACAGGAAAAGCATTTTTTTTTTTTTTTAGTTTTTCGAGACAGGGTTTCTCTGTGTAGTCCTGGCTGTCCTGGAACTCACTGTGTAGACCAGGCTAGCCTCGAACTCAGAAATCCACCTGCCTCTGCCTCCCAAGTGCTGGGATTACAGGCATGCGCCACCATGCCCGGCTAGGAAAAGCATTTTAATAGCAGGAATATTTCCTAAAATGTAATCTTCTCAGCCTTGCCTAAAGAAGTGAAACCATCATAGATTTACAGCCCATAGTGGAACCATCTGTCAAGGTTCTATTCCTGCATAAAACATCATGACCAAGAAGCAAGTTGGGGAGGAAAGGGTTTATTCAGCTTACACTTCCACACTGCTGTTCATCACCAAAAGAAGTCAGGACCGGAACTCACACAGGACAGGAACCCACACAGGACAGGAACCCACACAGGACAGGAACCCACACAGGGCAGGAACCCACACAGGGCAGGAACCCACACAGGGCAGGAACCCACACAGGACAGGAACCCACACAGGACAGGAACCCACACAGGGCAGGAACCCACACAGGGCAGGAACTCACACAGAGCAGGAGCTCACACAGGCAGGAACCCACACAGGACAGAAACCCATACAGGGCAGAAACCCACACAGGACAGGAACCCACACAGGACAGGAACCCACACAGGACAGGAGCTCACACAGGACAGGAGCCCACACAGGCAGGAACCCACACAGGGCAGGAACCCACACAGGACAGAAACCCATACAGGGCAGAAACCCACACAGGACAGGAACCCACACAGGACAGGAGCTCACACAGGCAGGAACCCACACAGGACAGGAACCCACACAGGACAGGAACCCACACAGGCAGGATCTCACACAGGGCAGGAACTCATACAGGACAGGAACTCACACAGGACAGGAACTCACACAGGACAGGAACTCACACAGGACAGGAACCCACACAGGACAGGAACCCACACAGGCAGGATCTCACACAGGGCAGGAACTCATACAGGACAGGAACTCACACAGGACAGGAACTCACACAGGACAGGAACTCACACAGGACAGGAACTCACACAGGACAGGAACTCACACAGGACAGAAACCTACACAGGCAGGAACTTGGAGGCAGGAGCTGACACAGAGGTCATGTACAAGTGCTGCTTACTGGACTGTTTACCCTGGCTTGCTCAGCCTGCTCTCTTATAGAACCCAGGCCTACCAGTCCAGGAATGGCCCATCCCTCTTGATTACTAATTGAGAAAATGCCTTACAGTTGGATCTCATGGAGGCATTTCCTCAAGGGAGGCTCCTTCCTGTGATAACTCCAGCTTGTGTCAAGTTGACACAAAACCAGCCAGTACACCATCTCAGGAAGATCACCTGCTGGTTTTCAGCTTCTCCTAGATGGCTGCTGGCAGATACAAGTGTGGCCTCCCTGCTTCCTCGGTTACCTTAAACTTTGGTCAGATTCCTTCTCAGGACTGTATGTTGTTGCAGGATATTTGATTATACTGTGATTCCCAAGGTTATGTTATTTACTGTAGGGGAAAAAACCTGTTTTAAGTTGTGGTGTGGCTTAGCCTTAGCACATACACACAAAGCATTCTGCTTAAATATTGTAAACAGGATTAAATGAAATCAACCATAGGTCAAGAGACAGAGCAAGCAACCAGCTGACAGGAAGTAAAGGAGAGGCTCCCAAGCCTTTATTGGTAAAACTGAATGATTGAGATTTTGTTGTTTTTAACAATATGCAGGCTTGTCAACCACTTAAGAACGGCTTATCCAGAAAAACTCGTAATCCGGGTCTGACCTGTCCTAAATTCACCTGCATTCTCACTCCCCTTCATGACTGAAGGCAGCCAGATTAAAGTAATTAAGATCTTAGTATTTTTTTTCTTGTATTATTATCTATAGTTTAAATTTTTTAGTGTGTGTGTGTGTGTGTGTGTGTGTGTGTGTGAGAGAGAGAGAGAGAGAGAGAGAGAGAGAGAGAACAGCTTGCAGGAATCACTTCTTTCCTCCTGCCGTGTGGGTCCCAGGCATAAAACTCAGCTCCTGGAGCTTGGGAACAGGCACCTTTACCCACAGAGCCATCACTCCAGCTACTGCCCATACTCCCAGGCCTTACGTTAAAAATCTTTGCAAACCCAAGAAACACACATTTTCCTTCTGGCTTCCTCCTAGAAGTTTTATACAGATTTGTAGTCTATATTGAGTTCTATAAATTAGTTTGAGTTGATAGAATGAAATGGCCATACATTGCAAGGTGAAGACCAAAGGCCATTTTTATTTCTTTTTTCTTTTCAAGACAGGGTTTCTCTGTGTAGCTCTGGTTGTTCTGGAATTCTGTAGACCAGGCTGGCTTCGAACTCACAGAGATCCACCTGCCTCTGCTTCCCAAATGCTGGGATTAAAGGTGCATGCCACCACCACCAGGCACAAAGGCCATTGTTCCGACACCCTTTCTTTTTTGTGGTGCTGGGTATTAAACTAAGACCTCACGCGCCCTAAATAAGAGCTCCTCTATACTGAAGGACATTCCTAACCCCTCGGCGTCATTTACTAAGTAAAAAGACTATCTTTTCCCCCATTGGGTTACATTAGTACCTTCATTAAGATCATCTGGCTGAATAGATGTAGACCTATTTCCAGATTCCTTGTTCTGTTCTACTGATCTATATTTCTACCTCAATGACAATACATCCCTGAATTGATTAATGTGTCACTTTAGAGTCTTGAAACCTATATTGTTGGTATTAGTCATTCTGAGTTTTTTGATCTTTCCATATACATTTTTAAAGATTTATTTTATTTTTATTTGTGAGTATATATGCAAACACATGTGCAGGTGCCCTTAGAGGCAAGATACTCTGGAACTAGAGTTACAAATGGTTCTGAGCAGCTTGGACATGGGTGCTGGGAACCAAACTCAGGCCCTCTGGGAGAGCAGCAAGCGCACTTAACCACTGAGCCATCACTCCAGTCGTTTTATCTGTGTATTTACATACAAGTATGTATTCAGGTATGTGCAGGTACATGTGCTCAAGTGTTGAACACGGAGGCCAGACGTCACCCTTGGGTATTGCATCTAAGAAGCTGTTCCCTTTGTATTGTTGAGACAGAGCCTCTCACTGGGTCTGGATTTGCCTGTTAGGCTGAGCTGGTCTCCTAAGCAGTCCCAGAGGTCTACTGGCTTCTGCCTCTCCAGCCCTGGGATCACAGGTGCCTACTGCCATGCCTGGCTTTTTATAGGGTTGGGGACTGAACTCAAGTCACCATGGTTGCACACACAGCAAGTACTTTACAAACCGAGCTATTGCCGAAGCCCTCCATATACATTTTAGAATCAACATGTAAGTTCCAAGAAGACTGCAGCTCAAACAATGTCAATAAATTTGTAAATACAACACTATCGAATTGAGAGTTAGAAACCACGGGAACTGGGACAGAGCTGCATTGTACTTAAGAATATGTAGATAGATATGTGAAGTGGAAACTTGTAGTTTCTT